>CM035423.1:121177221-121467221 GCA_020310875.1 Ceratopteris richardii | reverse complement strand
CACACATAGATACATACATATACATAAACACATACACACTCATAGACACACACACATACACATAGACAACACACACATATACATACACACATAGACACATACACACATAATGATGCATACACACACATACACATGCATACACACACATATGCATACATACATGCATACACATAGACACATACACACACATAGATACATACATACACATAAACACATACACACTCATAGACACACACACATACACATAGACACACACACACACACACATATACACACACACAGACACACATAGACACTTACATGCATAATGATGCATACACACACATACACATGCATACACACATACAAACACATATACACACACACATATATGCATACATACACACATATATGCATACACACACATAGAGATACATACTCACACATACACATACATGCATATATATACATACATAATGCATATGCATATGCATACATACATACATACATACATGCATACATACACACACACATATACACATACATACACACACACATACACACATGGACACATATACACATAATGATGTATACACACACATACACATGCATACACACATACACACATATACATCCACATACATACACACACACATGCATACATACACACACACATGCATACATACACACACACATGCATACATACACATACTTAATGCATACACACTTACATATGTACACGTATATATATTGATTTCTAACCATTTTGTTTTATATGTTAGGTATCATGGATCCCAGTAGAGAGAGAAAGGCGAAACTCACTCTCATAAAAAGTCTTATGAGAGCAAGAGTTCCGTTTGATACTCTAGGGGCCATAATGCGTGATTACTCAGAGATGTCTGATGAGGAGTTGGATTATACGATCCAGATGCTTACCCAGCGATCAGACAAGGACTCTTCTGCGGCTCCACATGCAGGAAGAGAGCTATCTGCTCATAGGTATGTTTTTTTTTCATAAACTTTTTTAATGATATTATAACACATATTTTTATTTATTTTTATCTATCTATTTTTAGGACACCTATACCACCTCCAGCACGTGATAGCAGAGCAGAGTTGCCTATGAGGACATGCATAGGCGCCTTAGGACTAGAGTGTGACATAGAGCCAGAGGGGAACATTGTGTACATAGGGAATGGATTGGAGTTCAAGAGAAGAATGCAGGCACTATGCGACTCTTACCTGCGCTTTATCCACTTACCGTGGAAGTAAGTAAAAGTTTTACATATAAATTGAAATATATATCTTATGTTTTATTTACATTATGTTTTTTGTTTTTGTAGTGAGCATGATGAGAGGGATAAAAAATATGTACTTAATTCACTTGAGACAGAGTTTGGGACAGGATGGTCGCTTAAGTGGTGTCTAAAAGAGATGCGGACACTTATGGCTCATCGTCGCGACAATGCACGGTATGCACTGCTTTTATGTATATATATGTGGATATGAGTATGTGTGTTTATGCATGTATGTATGTATATGAGAGAGAGAGAGAGACTAGAGGTATAAATACACGCATACACACACATATACATCATACATGCACATTTACACATATACATATACATGCACATTTATACATACACACTCATACATGCACATTTTTACACACACATACACATGCAATGTTACACACATATAATGAATACACATAGACACATGCACATACTCACATACACGTACACATACTCACATACACATACACATGCATAATCATATGTACACACACATAGACTCATATATTCATATTTACATGCATATATACATATACACATGCATATATACACACAAAACACATGCATATGCACATATAGATACACATACATACACAACACATGCATACGCATAAATAAATAAATCCTATTTCAAAAATCCTATTTTGAAAACACTAATTTCGATATTAGGGTTTTGAAATTCCTAATTTAAAAACTCTAATTCAACCTTTTAGCCATATGTTTGAAGTATATGTACACCTCCGACGTCCTACTAGAGAGATGTCTCTCCTCCCAACCTTATGCCTCTATATATAACTACTCGAATCAACGAGGATCATAATATATGTAAAGATATATACACATGATGTAGATAGGATACATAAATATAAAATGGAGTAGATATATTATGCATCACACATACATGCCTAAATGCACACATAAATATATATAAAATGGAGTAGATATATTATGCATCACACATATATGCACTCTTGAGTGAGAAGATTCGTAGAAAATCTATGGTTGGCACTCAGAGTGGAGATGCATATAATGTTTGTGATTCTGACCAAGGAAAGAATCATCAACGTGGCAGAGGCAAGAACAAGGAAAAGAATGGTCAACGGAATAAGAGTAGAAGTAAATCAAGGAAGAGGGATATCGAATGTCATTATTATCATAAGAAAGGACACATGAAGAAAGACTGTTATGCATTAAAGAATTCTAAAGGTAAAGGACAGAATGTTGATAGGCATGTTAAATAGTTACCTACACCATCTACTTGGACTGTGAAGATTGAAGAAATTAATTCTATTTCTGATGATGCTGATGTGTTGACACTTGACAGCACTGTGCCAACTGAGGCGCTTATGGCTGATTCTCTTTCCCACACATGGTTGCTAGATTCTGGTGCTTCTTTCCATGTGACACTAAATAGAGAATGGTTCTCTAATTATGTAGCAAAGTCTCTTGGTACCATGAGACTTGGTGACTCTTACCAGTGTGATGTTGTGGGGATTGGAGATGTGGTTGTGCAGTTCATCGATGGTTCAAAATTTACTATGCATAATGTATGCCATGTACCTCAGTTATCACACAGTTTGATGTTAGTTGGTCAACTTGATGACCTTGGTTACAAGGTGGTCTTCTATGCTCAGTCCTTTCGTATATCAAAGGGCAATATGGTTATTGCAAAAGGAAGCAACATTGGCTCACTTTATCCTTTATTTGTATCACAGAAAGAACACTTGTTAGCTGTTACTGAATAGCCTATGGCTTGTATTTGGCATGGTCGTTTGGGCCATATATATCATAGTGGAATGGAAAATCTTTCTCGTTCTAGCTACTTACCTGTGTTATCTTCCTCTGATTTTTCATTTTGTGAGCACTATCAATATGGAAAGCAAACAAGAAATGTGCATAGAACGCACATGGTTCTCTTTACTTTATCACTTTCATAGATGATGCTACTAGAAAAGTCTGGGTATATCCTATCAAATCGAAGGATGAGGTATTCCTACTTTCAGAAAATGGCTTGCTTCAATTGAGACTGAAAAAGGAACTACGCTTAAGGCTTTATGTTCAGATAATGGGGGTGGGTATACCTCACATGAATTCAGCCTTTTCTGTCAGTCTAAAGGGATTCATAGAGAGTTTACAACTCCTTATACCCCAGTACAGAATGGTGTAGCTTAGAGGATGAATAGAACTATTCAAGATAGAGTAGTCTCTATGTTGCATCATGCAAACCTCTCACAAGGTTTTTGGGTAGAGGCAGTATTGACTGCAGTTCATGTGATTAACCTTTCACCTGATATTGCCAAAGGTCTAAAAGTGGCACAAGAGTTATGGACAGGGAAGCCACCATATTACGATCATCTTCGAGTTTTTGGGTGTGAAGCATATGTTCATGTACCCAAGAATCTTAGACAAAAGTTGGACCATAAGTCAAAGAAATGCATTTTTCTTGGATATGGTCGAGAAGGACAATTTGGATATCGCTTATGGGATCTTGAAACACAGTCTGTGATCAGAAGTAGTGATGTCATTTTTAATGAGTCTAAAATGCATAAACAACCCATTAAGGAGGTTGAAGTGAGAAGAGTCGTGTTTTAGGATACTAGTCCTCCGGTTAGCATGCATAAAAATACTGCACATAGGGATGTTCAAGAGAATGTCCATTCGGATTAGTCTGCACATGTTCCTGTGCATGTTGCTTGGATTCGTTGCAATGCAGGACTTAGAGCTAGTCTAAATGGATGTGAAAATTGCTTTCTTGCATGGACATCTTACAGATGAGATTGATATGGAACAACCAGAGGGTTATGTAGTTCCTGGCAAGGAAAGTCTAGTTTGTAAGCTTAAGAAGAGCTTGTATGGACTTAAACAGTCGTCTAGACAATGGTACCAAAAGTTTGATGCTTTTATGAAATCTCAAGGCTATTCTCCAAGCAATGAGGATCATTGTCTCTACACAAAGGGATGCTCAGATGGCAGCTTGATATGCTTGATACTTTATGTTGATGATATGTTGATTGCTGGGAAGTCCTCTTACGATTTTTTAGTTCTCAAAAAGAAATTGAGGTAGACATTTGATATGAAGGATTTGGGGGATGCCAAACATATTCTTGGCATGTGCATTACTCGTGATAGGAGTAAAAGATGCATATACTTGTCTCAAAGTGAGTACATATCCAAAGTACTTCACCGGTTGAATATGCATGGTGGAAAGGCATTGAGTACACCTTTACCCACATATGTGAAATTGAGCAAGGATGATTGCCCCAAATTGGATGAGGAAAAGCAATTCATGACCAAAATTCCCTATGAGTCTGTTGTTGGTAGTTTCATGTATGCTATGGTAGCTACGAGACCAGACATTGCATTTGCAGTGGGAGTTGTGAGCAGATATATGTCTAATCCTGGCAAGAAACATTGGGAAGCGGTCAAGATGATTTTGAGATATCTGAGTGGCACTAAGGACAAGTGTCTATGCTTGTTGATATATTTAGGTAGTGATGTGTGTGAACACTCTAGGACCACCGGGGCACTTTTTTCCCTCTTTAGGAGGTTTTTTTCCCCCGGTTTGTATATGCGCCTATTACCCTAATGGGCTACTTATCTTTGTACATTCTCTAGTAATACAATCAGTATTGTGTGTTGTGCTCCAAGCTTCTTCCTCTTCCTTGAGCTGTTCGCGTGCTTCCGTAGACATCTATCTCCAACAATTGGTATCAGAGCAGGTCGTCGCTTCATCTAGGGCGCCGTCGACACTCCTCCGTTTGCAATCTCAGAATCGTACGAATTTTGGTGAGCATACTCAGGGTGTTTTCGAGATCAAAACCGCTTTAACTTGTAGTGTCGAAATCACGATCTGAGCTCATTTCGACCTCCAAACGCACTATCATAGTGCTTGTGCAGGCTATTTCGTCTTTTTGTGCCAAAGGTATATACCTGTTTTTGTTCGCCAGTATAAGCATCTCGAAGTCTGCTACATGTTTAGCAGAACTCGTTTGGGCAGTTTTGTTCAACTTTTTGAGATACAGTCAATTTTTTGCATCAAGGTATTTTAGTCACCGGCCATGGCTGAAAGCAGTGATGTATTCCGTATGTTGGCTGTTGAGGATAAGTTGGATGGTACCAACTACCCATTATGGGCTTATATGATGCGGCATGTATTGGTTACAAAAGGATTGTGGAACATTGTGTAGGGTGTTGAAAGACGTCCTGTTACACCTGTAACAACAAGTACTGCAAATACAGGTGCTGGAGCTGATGAAGATGGTGTCAAAGATGATATTTCACAGATTCCTGTTCGTGTTGCTATTTTTGCTGCACCTACTATAGAGCAGATTCGCTGGGATGGCAGAGATGCCCAAGAACATGCATTGATAGCTTTGTCTGTCAAACGTGCCATTATTCCTCACATTCACTCTTGCAAAACAACTAAGGATGCTTGGGATACACTTACCACATTGTACCAAGCTAGGAATGAGGCTCGTGTTGCTTACCTCCGAAAATACTTGGAGAGTGAGCACATGAATGAAGGTGATTCTATGGATAGTTTCCTAACAAAGATCAAAGACTTGAAGGAACAGTTGATTTCTGCTGATGAGGTTATACCAGATAGCTCACTTGTGCAGACCGTTTTGAATGGTCTTCCTGATTCATATCAGAGTTTTGCTTCTACACTTCGTTTGATGGTGAAAGGCAATCCAAATGCCTTATCATTTGAGGAGTTAGTCTCTGTTCTATTGTAGGAAGATCAGTCCAGGCAAAACAGGTCCATTATGCGAGTTGCAGATCAAGCTTTCCTGGCTAGTCAGAAGGGCAAAGGAAAATGGAGCTCTTCAAGTAGTAAGCAGAAATCTACTAATTTTGCATATTCGAAGAAAGAAATAAAGATGAGAAGAAATCAAAAAAGCAAAAATTGTTTTGTAAGTACTGAAAAGGGAATGATCATATCATAAAGAACTGTCCAAAACTGGCTGCTAAAGAGACAAAGAAGAAAGAGGCTGGAATGGTTGTTGCAGAGGCCTCTACACCAAAAACAGAGTCTGCAAATCTTCTGCAGGAAGAAGAATGAGCGTTTACTACTGTCTACAGTTTTGACCCATCTTCTCATGACCAGTGCATGTCTGCAGTAGACTCAGACGTTTGGTATTTTGACAGTGGGGCGACCAAACATATTACCTTGCAACGTAATTTCTTCTCTTCACTCGAGCCTACCCCTACAGGGAATAATGTTACATGCGCCAGCAACTCCTCTTATCCTGTTATGGGAGTTGGTAAGATCATTTTGACTACTGCTGATGGTAGTTCTTTCACTTTGTCAGATGCTTTATTTGTGCCAGGGATCAAGAAGAATCTGTTACCAGTTTCTGCATTAGCCAAGATCGGCTTGGTTGTGAAATTTGTTGATGACAGATGTACAATTCATGATCTGTCAAATGGTGATGTTATTATTGCTTCTGGCATTTTATGTCGTGGGTTGTATAAGCTCATAGACTATGAAAGATCTAAAAATGATTTGGCATGTGCAGTAAATGATTCTCAGTCTATGTCAGATGCAAAGCTTTGGCATGCACCCTTTGGTCATCTGAATTTTGCTAGTTTGCTATGCCTGCAAAAATCTGAAATGGTGTCCTCTTTGCCCAAACTTGAGGCACCTGGAAAACATGTTTGTGAAGGCTGTATTTTGGGCAAAATGCAGCGTTCCTCCTTTCCAAAAGATGGTTCAGTTCGGGCTACACAGAAATTGCAGCTTGTACATAGTGATGTCTGTGGTCCTATGCAGACACCCTCTTTTGGAAATTACCTTTACTTTGTGACTTTCATTGATGATTTTTCCAGGCATGCATGGGTATATCCACTCAAAGAAAAGTCCGAAGTGTTCATGTGTTTTAAACAGTTTTTGGTTTTGGCTGAAAATCTGTCAGCATGTACAATGGGCACCCTCCGTTCTGATCGAAGGGGGGAATATATGTCTTCTGATTTTAATGCATTTCTGGCTTAACATGGGATAAAACACCAGTGTACAGTGTCGTATACACCTCAACAGAATGGAGTTGCTGAACAAAAGAACAGGTCACTCATGGAGATGGCGAGGTGCATGGTCAAGAGTCAGGCTTTACCACATAGTTTGTAGCTTGAGGTTGTCATGTCTGCAACATATGTACTGAACAGGTGTCCCACTAAAGCGCTGCAATCTATCACTCCATGTGAGGCTTGGCATGACCGCAAGCCATCTGTTCATCTGCGTGGTTTTGGTTGTTTGGCATATGCACTAGTGCCTGAACAACATCGCAGAAAATTGGATGATAAGGTAGTAAAATGTATTTTTGTTGGGTACAGTTCTGAAAGTAAAGTCTATCGTTTGTATCATCCACAGACTAAACACATTTTGGTTAGCCGTGATGTTGTCTTTGTGGAAGATGCTATTCAGCCATTGCTTTCATGTACTAAGGAGACATCTGTTAGCTCCAAAGACATGTATGATACTTTGATGCCTCTTTTTACAGGTGGAGAGTCTAGTGCTAGTCCTAATGAGGCAACTTCTCAGCCTTTGTAGGTTTCATATGATGATGCAGATCATTCCATTTCTGATGCAGATTTACATGATGCACTTGTTGATGAGAGAGCTGATATTGAGCAGGCCAAAACTATGCCGAAATGGTTGGTGCAGACTTTGCATGACAACAAATTAGATGCACCTTTGTCATATCATACTCGTTTAGGCTCTCATAGTGCCTCCTTTGCATCTAATTGCTATGCTATGGCTGCGTCTAGAGAATGAGCCTGTTTCTTTTGATGAATCACAGACTTTAGAAAATTGGATGGCTACTATGCAATCTGAATATGATGCTATAATGAAGAATGGTACATGGTCTTTATGTGACTTGCCTCCTGGCAAGAAGGCCATTGGCACTAAGTGGGTATACAAGCTGAAGCGTAAACCTGATGGTACAGTTGACAGGTATAAGGCTAGGCTTGTTGCAAAGGGTTATGCATAGGAAAGAGGCATTGATTTTGATGAGATCTTTGCACCTACATGCCGTATGACTACTGTTCGGAGCATTTGTGCACTTGCAACCCATCATGGTTGGAATGTACATCAGTTAGACATTAAAACAACATTTTTGAATGGTGACTTGCATGAAGAAGTGTATGTTTTTCAGCCCCGTGGCTTTGTGCAGAAAGGGCATGAAAACCAGGTGTGCAGGTTAAAGAAGGCATTATATGGTTTAAAGCAAGCACCACGTGCTTGGTATGAGAAGATACATGCCTATCTAGTTGCACATGGTTTTGATAACAGTCCAAGTGAAAGCACCTTATATGTTAAGCGTGCTAATGATGTGCTTCTAATCATTGTTGTCTATGTTCACGACATGCTGTTCACTGGTCCTATTGAGAAGCATATTGCTGATTTCAAGGCTGATTTGCATGCCTCATTTGAGATGTCTGATTTGGGGCATTTGCATCACTATTTGGGCATTCAGTTTATGCAAGTTGATGGCGGAATGGCTTTGTGTCAAATGAAATATATTGACACATTATTGCAGCATTTTGGCCTTGAAGACTGTAAGCCTATTGCCACTCCTATGGAGATAGGTTTATGATTGAGTCTTCATGATGCCGGAGATGCATTTGATGTTGTTCTCTATCAGCAGGCTGTTGGATGCTTGATTTACTTATGCATTACTTGGCCAGATATTCAATTTGTTGTCTCACAGATGAGCAGGTTTATGCATTGCCCAGGAGTCACGCATTGGAAGGCGGTTAAGCGCATCTTTCGCTACTTGAGTGGTACTCGGCTACTTGGGTTGTTTTATCCCAAGGGGGGATCACCACCGCCAGATTTGCATGCTTTTTCTGACTCAGATTGGGCTTGTTGCTATGACACTCGTGTGTCCACTAGTGGTTTTTGCTTCATGCTTGGTAGCTCATGTATATCTTGGTTGAGCAAGAAGCAGGCTACTGTGGCCACTTCCAGTTGCGAGGCTGAGTATAGGGCAGCTTTCACAACGACTGTTGAGTGTGTGTGGCTCAGACGCCTTATGGCTGATTTGGGTGTTGGTCAGTCTTCTGCCACCACCATCTTCACTCACAGTCAGAGCGCATTGCCAGTTGCGAGGAACCCTGTGTTCCATGCTCACACTAAGCACATTGAGGTGCATTATCATTATGTCAGGGAGAGGTTCTCTGCTGGGGAGATCAGCTTGGCATATGTGCCCACGCAAGAGAACATTGCAGACCTTTTCACGAAGGCTCTGCCTAGGGAGAAGTTTGAAGCTTTTCACAAAGCTTTGGGCTTACTTCCTTTTGTGGAGTGATTTCCACATAGCTTGGCACTTCCTTATACATGAGTGCCAGCTACTTGTTCACCGCATCACTCCCAGGGGGATTTTGTTGATATATTTAGGTAGTGATATGTGTGAACACTCTAGGACCCCCGAGGTGCTTTTTCCCCTCTTTAGGGGGTTTTTCCCCCCGGCTTGTATAAATGCCTATTGCCCTAATGGCTACTTATCTTTGTACATTCTCTAGTAATACAGTCAGTATTGTGTGTTGTGCTCCAAGTTTCTTCCTCTTCCTTGAGCTGTTCGCGTGCTTCCGCAGATGTCTATCTCCAACAATGCTTAGGTAGAGGGAAAGCATCCATTATTGGTTACACAGATTCTGATTATGTTGGTTGTGTAGACAATCGTAAGTCTACATCAGGGTACATTTTTCATTTTGCTGGAGGTGCTATCTCTTGGAGATCTCGTCTTCAAGAATGTACAACTGTTTCCACCACAAAAGCAGAGTATGTTGCAGCAAGTGAGGCGTGTAAGGAAGCATAGTCTTGCTTGTGATATGGGTTTACCTCACCATGTATCTCGCTTGCTCAGTGATAATCAGAGTGCCATTGCTTTAGCTAAGAATCCAGTCTATCATGCAAAGACCAAGCACATTGAGGTGAGGTATCACTTCATTAGAGATTGCTTAGCCATTGAGCGCATTATTCTTGAGAAGGTTCACACTCGAGATAATGTTGCAGATGCTTTGACTAAAGCTCTACCATAGGATAGCTTTCGACACTATTGTCACTTGATGGGAGTTACTTGATTCTTGATCATACACAATCACGTGTATACTGTGTAACATGCCCATCAGGTGGGAGATATAGTCTGTATACTTACACTCAGGTATTCTTTATCATTCTTTATTTATTCTCCTAGAGTTACTTTGGCCATGTTGGCCTTTAGTGGGAGATTGTTACCGTTAGTGTCCCTGTGAAAGGCCAAATGGCCACCAGACATTTCCTTGTATATGTTCTTTAATAAAACATATAGTGGCTTGGTCAATCACTGACTGTAAGTCCGACCGCATTTGTGAGACCTAAGAAGTCTATCTTCGTGCTCCCTGTGTACTGTGTTTTCTGCCTGTTTTTGCAGTCTCTATGCGGAGCATCGTGTGCGGCCTTAGGAGCTCGGTTTTCTGCTCCGAGCATATCCTCGTGGAGGTCGCGAGAAGGAGAGCGCATTGTGGTGCATCGCCGTCGAATCACTTCAGTACACCCTCTTGGGTGAGGTGGCAAGATGCCACATGGCATTACTAGGGGCATTATGCCCATTTGGTAGAAGATGGGAGAGAGGATTCTCTTTCTTGAGAGTATTATCTCTCATCACAAGGTCTGAGCTCGGTGATCAAGAGGTTTGAGGAACACATCTCTGAGTGTGTTTGGATGCCATACAACACAACAAAAAGAGTTTATATCAAGTTTGGTATCAAAGCATAGATATGGGCACTATGAGTTCTTGGTGATGCCTTTTGGTCTCACCAATGCTGCTACCACTTTCATGAAGCTCATGAATATTGTACTATGGCCATATCCAAGGTAGTTTGTTGTAGACTTTCTAGATGATATTTTGATCCATAGTAGATCAGAACATGAACAGTTGGAGCACTTGAGAAAAGTATTCCAAGAGTTGAGGGAAAATTCACTCTTTGCCAAGGAGTCAAAGTGTGAACTTTTCAAAACAGAGGTTAGATACCTTGGGCACATAGTCTCGCAAGACAGAATCCAGATGGATCTTGAAAAAGGACAAGCTATTATGGAATGGCCACATTCTAAGAACCTAGAAGAGTTACATATCTTCTTAGGTTTATGAGAATTCTATCAAAGATTTATTATGAATTATGCCAAAATTGTTGCCCGATGACGAAACAACTTAAAGGGAAAGGGAGAAACTTTCATTGGGGAGACAAACAAAAGTAAAGTATGGAAAGGTTGAAGGTAGCAATTGCTATAGCTCCACTTTTACATGTAGTAGATCCCAATAAACCCTTTGTGGTTGAGACTGACACAAGTGATTTCGCTATAGGAGTGGTTTTAGTTCAGGATGGTTGATTAGTGGCTTTTGAGAGCAAAAAGCTAGAACCTGCTCAGAAGAACCCCCTCTATAAGAAGGACTTGTATGCAATTATCCATGCTTTAAAGAAGGGGCATCATCATTTATATGGTGCCAAGGTCACGATAGTGTTTGCTCGAGGGATTGCCAAGACCAAAAGCTAGGGATTTCATACGAGGTACCTACCCATGATGGCCAGATGAGTAGAGAGACCTTAAAGAGAACTCTTGATGGTGACTAGGTTAGGTGAATAGGCTTGGAGGTGAGTCTTCGGTATGCCATTCTCCACTTCTCACATTTGGTATGAGACTTTAAGGGAGAGAGAGGCCTTTGGCAAGGAGATGGAGAATTCTTGAGTTCATGATCTTCTTTCACAAAGGCTTCTCCACGTGTCAAAAAATTGACAAAAAGAAGGACATCTTTCAGCCTCGGGAGGTGTGCATCTTTCTTTCTCAGAGCACCATGAAGCAAAAGGATGTTCAACCTTTTTAGTCTGCAAAGGAGACAAACTTCTCAAGTGTCGAAGCAAGAAGAAATTAATTAAAAAAAATGTTACTATCATGAGGCTGTGTAGTGCCCAACAATATATTTTGTGCATATTTATTTCTTGCTAGTCATGTAGCAAAGAGAAAGTGGCTCGCTCATCAATGGGCTTATGCCTTTTATTGATTATGTATTTTTTTTTTAATTTCCATTTTATTGGGGAGATGATGCCTAAATTTTTGTAATCGCATGACATATATGCCATGACAAAACTAGAGAGATATAGTCTTTGAGGGAGGATTCTTATGTGTCTTTTTAAAGTAGTAGCAAGAATAGATGCTTCTGAAGTAATTTTAGTACATGAGAAAATGTATGAGTGCATGCATACTCAAATTTTCGTTGAAGAATTTCTTTATTTTTTTTCTCAAATAAATTTGCAAGTAGTTAGCAACTCATGAACATATGAATCGCTCTTCATAGGAGTCTATGCACTTGATGTACAATTTTAGTCCTAGTCGACACAAGCTACTACTATGGTTATGATCATCCATACAAGTATTAAATGCTTGTATGTGACTAGTTGTGATAAGGTTTGATGAATGTGCAAGAGGCACAATGACTAGAATGACATCCATAGATATTCACTTTCACTAAAAAGTGAATACTATATAAGAATCGACTTCCACGAGATGATTTGGATTGCTAATTGGTTTCCACTAATCTGGATAATCGCTATGCATGGATATGTCTCCATGTCATAATCTATCTAAAAGAATGGATGAGCATGTCTAATCATAAAGATAAACGTGTCTCATCATTTTTAGGTTAAAAAAATAATTGAGGAAATAGTTAGAGAGGTGGTAGCCTTAGAGAGATTTGGATGCTTCTCTTTTAGGGAATGTCTAAATTCATTGAAACTCAGAGGCTATAGTTCAATTCATTCAATTTTCAAGTTGGATACTTTTACAAAGGTCAAATGACCTCTCCACTACATGTGCTACTAATAGTGGTAGAGGCCTAAAACAAGTGACAGAGGCTTGTTAGCAAGGAAATTTCTCTTCATTGGTATCATCAAATTGAATGATTTTTGTTGCATATAAAGGCTCCATAGGTGCAATTTATCTACAATAATTGTCATTGATTTTAGAGATCATTTGATAGGTCAAAAGTTCTCTGCACATAAAAGAGTAGCCTTTGGAATTTATGCAATGACAAGAGACCATGTCACTTACAGGTGATTGGTTCTCTTAGCTCATTTAGTCAATTTGGATGATCTTTCTTTGTGTCCTTAGCTAAAGACTTTAAGATAGTGCTTACAAAATCTCAAGATGAGATGTCTCTCCATTTAGGAGATATGAATAAAACAATGGAAGTTAGCCTTTGAAAATTTTAAAACACAACAACATATGAGTCTTATACATATGCTAGCCATACTGAAGGATATACCCCGACATTGATATGACCGTTGGAAATATTTGGAAAAACCATGCTAGTCATACCAATGGTCACTTGGGCATTGGTATAATTGTTGGAAAGTTGCCACTAGTATAAGTGCTGGAAAGACTCGTCATCGATACATGCACCGATATATGCAATGGTATACGCATTGGTATATGCATCGATAGTCCCAATGAAAATACCGATGCTCATACTGATGCATATACCGATAGCTCATTTTAATAACCAAGAACAAAACTTTGACACTCCTTTGTTTTGAACTATGATTTGTTATTGTCGAATTTGCGCATGCCTACATTTTGCTCATCCACTTGCATTGTGCTCGTCCGCCTGCATTGTGCTCTTCCTATGCACACACACACACACACACACACACACACACACATATATATATATATATATATATATATATATATATATATATATATATATATATATATATATATATATATATATATATATATATATATATATATATATATATATACACATCTCTCTCTCTCTCTCGCATCTTGGTAACTGATGCATGCACTCTTTCACCCTCTAACAGTGAGATGTAACAAACCCGAGAACTATGTCATAAAAAGAGAACACTCGTCGAAAATCAAGATAATTGCATCTTATGTTTGAAAAACCTTTATACCAGTATACACATATTTCAAAAATCAAGAGAAAACATGTTATTTTTTGACATTTTTTGTCATTTCTTAAAAAAAAAAAGAGCTCAACATGTGGCCAAAATTTCACTCAATTTAATATTGGCATGTCCAAAATCTACATAAAAATATAAAAGTGATAAAAAAGATTATACAAAAAATTAAACATTGAACATGTTTTCAATGGTGGATATCAGATAGTTATTCAAAATTGCTATAGAACATGGTTTCATTAAGCAAAATACTTAGGATAATTTATATAAGCACTAAAAATGTTTGGATTTTCAACTCAATTCACAACTTTCTTGATCTATGTCTACACCCCCATCATTTGATGCACTTGATTCAGACTGAGACTGTTGAGAGTTCTCTTCTTCTTCTTCTTCTTCTTCTTCTTCTTCTTCTTCTTCTATATCCATAAGAGCTCTATCTTCATCCAAGTACATACCGAATTCTGCAGGATCATGCATGGATCTTCTTGTTTGCCTATGATTAGCTATACCACATACATCTGGAAGCTTTTGCTTTATCATATTGATGGTTGCTTTTCTCAAGTGCCCTGTTTTTGTCAAGGCAAAATCATAAACAAGAATATCTACATCATCCATTTTAAGAGTGGATGTGCTTCGAATATTCTTTTTCTTTCTTGAGGCTATTCGTTTTGTGTCACATACCATTTCTAAGTTATATTCACATGTGAATGCATTACGGATTTTGGTGTAATACCAATGCACTATCAAAGAATCTATTCTTCTTTGATCAATATCTTTACTGACCTCTAAAACTTTCGCAATCCAAAATGGTCTAGTAGCCTCACCACCATCAGCAAGGATTGCAATAAGTGTTCCAACATTTATTTCTTTTGAATTTCCTTGCCATCTTGCTTCGGCCTATTTTCTCATCCTTGGGCCTACATAAATTTTCCTTTCTGGTGGATTGATAAAACTTTGAAGTGCATCTGCATTACATGCTTGGACCACATTCACTCACCTTTGTGTACAAAAATCCCATGTGAATGGAACATCAATTGGCCAATGACCTACAATTGTATTCTTTATAATCTCTTCTTGATGATTGAAAAAGTCATCCCACCAAGATACATCTTGATCTCCAACATATTTTTTTGCACGCTCAATATGTCTCTTTTTTTCAATAAGTACATGCATCCACCTTTTACTTTGATCAACCACATTTCCACATCTTTCCATATTGTTTTTATCTTCATATGGTGTTTGTTATGCACCATACACAGACAAATTAGGAACTTGCAACAAGAATCTGCATCCATCTTTAGGCTCCCACCCAGGAGAACATGAATACTACTTTGCAAATAAAAGCGTTATGGCATCAACCCTCCTCATCAAGAATACGTGGTTGAAACTAATATTGTGTAATGGAGCGAAAACCTTAGCACTCTTGTCAAGGCCTACCAAGCAAAAGTGCTTAAAGTCATAAATCTGTGTAAGGTGCTGAGCTTCAGGTTTTGGAGTATATGCTTTTGAAATCAACTATTGGAAGAGTAAAAGCATTATTATGTGCCAACCTCTTAGAGAACGTACTGAGCATTTGATCAATGTGATCATGAGTGTGCCCAACCAAAAGGAAATTTACCTTAACCTTTCGAAACACTTGTCTATCAACAAGCATGCATGAATATCCAAAAACTTTAGAATTTTTATTCTCTATTGCATTATTATCAAGCTGCAAATACAGAGTTGGTGGCAAAAGACCCTTCCATGATTGCAAAACCTGATGAATAACAGTAACATTGCATTGAGAATCTAACTTAAATGACTCAACTAAAAACATAGAACCAACACATTCTAAGCCATGGACATCACTCATGAGGAGAGGATCAACTAAAAATAATGAATTTGAACTTCTATCAAGGTGACTAGAGGAACCTGATGCCCATGCATCTACTAAAAAGATGGAGTTCATCTTCACTTCAAAGAGAAATGAAGATGGGATACCTTTTTAAACGGTGGAAGTGTAACATCTAGTGAAAGTGTCACATCATAGAGATATGAAGATAGGTTGCCCAAATTATTATGGGTAGATATGAAGATTGAGAAAAAGTACAATCTAATCAGACATCATTATATGTGATTTATTTTGACCAAGTTTGACTTGACAAAGTTTTGAGATACATAATAAAGTTTTCAGATACATAATAAAGTATGGTATGTTGATCTCCTAAAAGAAGAGAGGAGACAAGAATGTTCAGAAAAGAGAGCCCAATCCTCCTGTCTTAAAATTGGTGAGCACAAAGAAAATATTTGATGACAAAGTGATAAATTAAATTCCTTGAGAGACACAACTAACTTTTTGATTTATTTTGGACCTTTATTTCCTATGGGCCTCAAATGTTCTTGCATATACTATATAATCTATTTCCTCATATTTTTTCTACACCATGCTTTCTTGCTAACAATGATGGATTAAAATGGACTACTATCAACTCAATACGTTTGAGTTGATAACAAAATAACATTTGAAGTGTTTTATTAGGCACAAAAACACTATTGTGTGATGTTTTTCATCTAGGTTCATATTCCTTTAACTGTGGGATTATTAATATTCATTTAGCTATTGGTTTATTGATTGTCCAAGGGTGGATTTGAAACTCTTTCTTAGTCAGTTTGTGGATTATTGATTATTTATCATAGCCAATTATGGATTTGAAACTCTTTCTCAGTTATATTTGTGATCAATTTCAACAACCTCTGACATACATTGCAACTCTATATCAACTTTTCACTTTTTCTTATCAAAATTCATAACCTCAGGTTGTTTTATTCCTTCCAACAGTTACAATATTCCCAATTTCAAAGGAAAAAGACACTAAATAAAAAAACTTGGACTAACTCTCTTATGAGATCCAAAATTGGCATACCTATTGCTTCCTAAATTGGAATAACATCTCTTATCAGACCCTAAATTTGCATACCTAGTGGTTCTTGGTTCAACTACTTAGTCCAGTTTGTTAATCTAGTTAGGGGCTAGTCTGATTCAATTACATCTAGTCAATTGGTAGTTCAAGCCATGCAAGTGCCCATAAATAGTGGAGGAGGACATCAATCTCATTTCTAAAATTTGTGAGCTACAAGAGAGCAACAAAGAGCTGAGAGCTAAAGAGCACAGAGCCTAGCAAACAAGTAGAGACAAGCAAATGGAGAAGAAGAGTGCTGGCGAGAATCCTCAGAGGTACCCCAAATTCTTGCCTAAGAAAATATTCCAAAAAGATTCTCTCTTACTAATTTAGAAAATGCATGTATTTTCTGGCTCTGAAATTTTATTACTTGCAAATTTGCTATTTTTCTATCTGCAAGTCGATGCCAGGAATCGATGCCTCGCATTGACTTGGAGGTATAAGTTGATGCCTGACATTGACTTGGGGATGCAAGTCGATGTCAAGCATTGACTTGGAACCCCAAGTTGATGTGAGGCATCAACTTTGAGGTGCAAGTTGATGCCTAACATCGACTTGGAGGTGCAAGTCGATGCCAGGCATCGACTTGCAGGTGCAACTCGATGCTTGGCATCGAGTTGTTTATCAAAGTTGATGCCTGGCATTGACTTGCACTACAAAGTCGATGCCTGACATGGACTTGGAGGTGCAAGTTGATGCTTGGCATCGACTTCCATGTGCAAGTCGATTCTTGGCATCGACTTGTAGGTGACTTAGTATTGATTTCCATGAGGTCTCTACCTATCTGCAATGTGATGCCAGGCAGTGACTTTGAGCTAGAAGTCGATGCATTGACTTTCAACTACAACTCGATGTTAGGTCAATGCCAGGCATTGACTTCGTGCTACAAGTCGATGCGTGGCATTGTGATTGTGATGCAAGTCAATGCTTGGCATCGACTTTATCCTGCAAGGTGATGTCAAGCATTGAGTTGTATCACAAAGTCGATGCCCGACATCAACTTGCACCACAATGTCGATGCTAGACATCGACTTGCACCTTAAAGTCGATGGCTGGCATCAACCTATACCTGATCAACGACATTCACAGAGAGAGAACCAACATTTCTACCCCTTTCAGGGACAATGAGGGAAGGGTGGAAAAGATTATCAAGAAGCTTAAGGTGAATGTGAGCACAGGAGAACAACCTCGTGAGAGGAGCATGGGTCACCCCATGAAAGGAAAGAAAAGTATGGCTTCATTATCCTCTGAGAGAGCAAGAAACCCGATTCCCATTTCATTTGGTGGACATAACAGCATAAAACCTTTTGATGATGATCCAATGACGAAGGAGAGGTCGAAGGAAATTGAGGTTAATAGGAAAGATCGACCACTATGGGACATGACAGGTCTAGAGTGGTGTCTTCAATATATTGAGGAGAAAAATGCTACTCTTTTAGTGTTTGGAGGAGCCTATGGGAGGGGAAAGCTCATGACAACACAAGCTTTTTAGTATGGCTTGGTGTTCAAAGTAGATTATGAGGATGAGGATTCAGACAACCTTCTGTTCTGCGTGGAGACATCTAAAGGCTTAAGGAATGTAATCTGCAAAATGGAGTTCTTGTGCCCAAATTGTTGTGTGCCAAAAAAACTTATAGATATTTGCAGGGACTATGAGAAAGTTATCAGGGATTTAATGCCTTTAATCCAAGGGAACATAATGCCAACAGAGAAAAAGAAGACAACCCCAATAAAGGCAAAGGGTAAGCAGTGTGTACAGAATAAACCGCTCAAAAAGGTGAAGAAAACCACAGATGAGGCATCCACTGAGTCAAGTTCTGACGCAGAGGATGTTATTGTTGCACTTGGTGGATAACTTGCATCAGGGATCTTGGTTACTGAACAAAATAGGATGAGGGTGTTGGAATCAATGTCAATTTGGTCCAACAATACTCTTGGAGTCTCTTGAAGTCTCACACGAGCTTGATATCAGATCATGTTTGTGTTTTATTAGTTCTCTTTAAAGTAAACGACGTGGGCACCTTGGATGGTGCAGTGAGATTAGAATTGGGATTTAAGACAAGTTGGATGGATCTACAATTATCCGATGTGGAGTTTCATGATGATGAATATTTTAGTGACAAAGAATTTATGGAGTATCATCAATGGATCCTTAACAAGACCCAGACGAGAAGGCGAAGAAGGAGCTACAACAACTTCAAGAAGTACTAGAATCACTATTACAGAACCAACTGAAGAAGAGGTAACCACTTTGACATCCAGAGTCACAGGTAGGTCTTTACCTATAGTTCCTCTTACTGAAGATCAGGCAAGGTGGGATGCTAGAGATGCGTTAGCACTTTCATTCATAGCAATGAGTATTAAAAATCATATTCTATCACATATGAGATATTGCAGAAGTTCTAGACATGCTTGGTTAAAGCTTGAGAATCTTTTTCAGAGCAGAAATCCTACTAGGAAAGCTCACTTGAGGAGACAATTAGCAAATACAAGGATCAAGGCTGGTGAGTCAATTCAAACCCACATTACAAGACTGGTTGGCTTGAGAGATCAACTTCTAAATGTAGGAGTTGAGATATCAGATGAAGAAATGGTAAATACGCTGATTAATTCACTTCCTATTTCATATCAATCTTTTTAAGCACTCTTACCCTTACCAAAAGAGATAGAGAGGTTACATTTGAAGAGCTAGAGTTCTTGTTACTTTAAGATGAAGATCAGTTGAAGGGAATGGAAGAGAATGAAGAAGCACTTTCATCTTCATCAAAGGGTAAAAAGAAGAAGAAGGATAAGAAGGAAAAGCAATCCAAGAAGGAAAGTAGGTCCCTCTCACCTTCTACTTCAGATTCTGTTTCTACTACATCTAAAGAGAAGTCTTCGAAGAAGAAGGAAGTAATATGTTTTTACTGCAAGAAACCTGGACATTTAAAAGCAGCATGTTATAAAAGGATTGCAGCAGAAAAGAAAAAGGCATCAGGTAATGTTGTAGAAGATGATAAAAAAGGGAAATCTCAAGGTGATTCTTATGCTTGTATCACCATTCAGGAAGTAGCTTTTGATCAGGCAGCTTTACAAGTTCTTTCAGCAAGTCCTTGGATATTTGACTTAGGTGCTAAAAAGCATATGATAGGTTTCAGAGATGTGTTTTCTTCTCTTTCATATTCTTCAGATAGAAGAGTTACTATTGCAGATGGCAATGATTTGGATGTTGTGGGAATAGGTACGATAACCCTAAAGTCAAGAGAAGGTGGTAATTTTCCAATTTTAGATGTTCTATATGTACCTAAGATGAAGAAGAATTTGGTATCTATATCTGCATTTTTAAGCGATGGTTTTAAAGTTGTATTTGAGAGAGATATTTATAAGATCCTATCACAAAAAGAAGGGAATTTTATTCTACAAGGTCAACATAGAGGAGGGATTTTCATTTTGTCAAAAATTAGTCAGGCATATGCGGTCAAATCTTTGTCACCGGTGGAAGATATGAAGCTATGGCATGAAAGATTTGGACATATTAGTTTTGGAGCTCTCAAAAGTATCAAAGACAGAGGTATGGTTCAGAGTTTACCCTCATTCAAGCTACCAGATGATTCAGACATATGTGAAGGTTGTCTTGAAGGTAAGATGCATAAACTACTTTTCAAGAATCATGGTCATATTACAGCTACTAGGAAATTGTAGATTATTCATTCAGATGTGAATGGGCCTATGAGGGCAAACTCTATTCAGGGTTTTATGTATTTTGTTCTATTTGTTGATGATTTTACGAGATACTTATGGATCTATGGTCTTAAGTTGAAGTCAGAAGTCTTTCCTATGTTTAAGAAATTTGTAGCTATGGTTGAAAATGAAAGTCAAGAAACTATCCAGATTCTCAGTATTCTTTCACGTAATGCTTATATTGTTGAAAATAAGTTTTATGATAAAGAAGCAGAAATTCTAGAGTTCATTAGTGAAAATGACTATGGATTTTTTAGAAAGATTCTAGATGTACATGTTTAGCCATATCAAGAGGGAGTTAAAATTCCTAGGATTCAAGAAAACGTCGAAGAAACAAGAATTTCACAACCTTCTACAGAGTCAGTTCCATAAGAGACTTTGATTCTAGAAATGGAAGAAGTTAAAGTTCGAGAAAGTCCTAGTACCTCGAGAGGACAAGTTCCAAAACCTGTGGAAGCTGGAGGGTCAGAAAGAGTTTCACCACTATTTAAAGATACACCTACTTGGTTATATCAGACTTGGAAAGATAGTGATATAAAGACTTTTACTGGAAGAACAAGGAGTCAGACTAGACAACAACAACAAGATCATATAAGAACAAGAAGTCAGACTAGACAACAACAACAAAAAGATCATGTAAGTTTTGTTAAAGAATTTGAGATTCATGATATTTTGGCACTTACTACAATTGAGGATGAGCCTGTGTGTGTTAAAGATGCACTTAACATTCCTATTTGGATAAAATCTATGCAAGAAGAGATTGATTCTATTCACAAGAATCAAACTTGGTAGCTATGTGAGTTACCAAAGGGAAAGAAGGCTATAGGTGTAAAATGGATCTTCAAAATCAAAAGGAAAGCAGATGGTACTATTGACATGTACAAAGCAAGATTGGTTGTCAAAGGATATGCACAACAAAAAGGTATTAATTATGATGAGACATTCACTCCTATATCTATGATGACTGTTATTAGGTCAATACTTGCTTTAGCAGCACATTTTGGTTGGCATATATATCAACTTGACATTAAGATTGCTTTTCTTAATGGTGATCTACATGAGGATGTGTATATTCAGCAACTAAAGGGTTGTGAAGAGATAGGTAAAGAATATTTGGTATGTAAGCTTGTAAAAGCTTTATATGGTTTAAAATAGGCACCTAGAGCATGGGATGAAAAGATACATACATATCTTTTGACCATTGATTTCCATAACTCAGATGCAGCTCCAACGCTTTATGTCAAAGCAAAAATAGGTAAAATGATTATAGCAATCATTTATGTGGATGATATTATAGTCACAGGTCCCAGGGATGCAAATTTGCAGATGTTCAAAGAATAATTGAAGCAAACATTTGATGTGAATGATTTAGGCATTTTGCATTATTATCTTGGGATTCAGTTTCTGTTTCAAGATGAGTGTATCTATATGACATAACAGAAGTACATTGAGAAACTTTTGGAAAGGTTTTAGATGGTTGATTCTAAACTATGCAAACACCTATGGATCAGAACGCATCTTTATAGGTGATAGCAGATGCTGAGCCATTTGATGCTACTTTATATAGTCAAGCAGTTGGTTGCTTGATATATCTGTGTAATACACGTCTTGATATACAATTTGCGCTTCATGTAGAATTTGATAGTGTTACACTGGAAAGTAGTAAAGTGGATCTTTCGATATTTGAAGGGAACTTCAAATTCTGCTATGGTATTTTTGAAATCTACACATTTGCTACTAAAAGGATTTTCAGATTTTGATTGGGCAGGTCATAGAGACACAAGAAGAAGTACTAGTGGATATTGTTTTTATCTTGGAGATTGTCTTATGTCATGGCTTTCAAAGAGACAACCCACTATTGCCACTTCATCGTGTGAAGCTGAATATCATGCAGCATTTACAGCTACTCTAGAGTCGGTTTGGTTGCAGAAAATTTTCAGTTATCTTGATGTGAGAGTACATGAACCCATTCAGATATTTTCTGATAGCTAGAGTGCTATAGCTATAGCAAAGAATCTAGTGCATCATGCAAGGACAAAGCATATAGAGGTACACTACCACTATATTCGAGAGAAGATAGCTAAGAAGCACATTGAGCTAGTATATGCTCCTTCTAGTGAGAATGTTGCAGATATATTTACCAAAGCATTGACTAGAGATAGTCATGAGAAGATTTACAGGTTATGGAAGCTTGTACCAATATGACTTTGAAGGAGGGATTGTTGGAATCAATGTCAATTTGGTCCAACAATACACTTGGAGTCTCTTGAAGTCTCACACGAGCCTGATATAAGATCATGTTTACATTTTGTTTGAAAGTCCTCCTTCAAGTAAATGACGTGGGCGCCTTGAATAGCACAACGACCTCTCATCTTTCCCACCCGGGTTCGATACCTGGCGGCTGCATAATGCAAAGTGCATGCTTTTTAGATTGTAGTTTTTCCTCAAAAGCTTGCGACACATACAACATCATTTTTGCGATAGATGAGTTTTTTCGTTAGCGATCAAATTTTATCATAGTTGTTTTATTGATCGTAGCTTTTCAATATTTCTTTTCCTTGGGTACTTCAAAACTATATAAAGAGAGCCTTGGCTCATTGTTATATCATCACTCATCAAGCAAAGAGGAGGTGATCAAGCCAGCTCTTGGTGTTCTGAAGCTTTGGAGGTGGAGTTTTGGTGAAGGAGAGGCTACTCTCTTGGAGCAAGAAGTCTTCTACAAGGTGGTGCTAACTATCTTTTGTGAGTTAACCTTATATTTTGTTTTTAGGGTTTCTCTACCCTAATCTCAAAATTAGGTTGGTTGATTTACAATTTTGTTACACTATTTTGCGAGAATAAGGTTATCTTTGTTGCTCATTCACTTCACACACTTAGATTATTTCAACATAATGTAAATTTTGTATCATCATCTTCTTGGATATTCTTCCATTAGTGAGTGCACCACTTTATATGGTTGAGTAGTACTCCCATGTTGTAATTTGGACATCTATTTTTTAGTGAGTAAGCATCCAGATTACATTCCCTATTCTCGTCTCAAGATCTCTTTCTTTCTATCTCTCATTTATCATCTTAATTAATTAAGTGTGTATGCTCAAAAGGTTTTTAGTTTGGAACGATCTTGGGGTCCCAAATTCCAATATAGGGAAGGCATTGCTAAGAGAAAACTTGTTAGAAAAGGGTAGCTATTCCACCTTCCCATTAATATTATCCACAGACCACCAATTGATCTAGTCACAGGGAGGAGGCCCCTTGAGATAAGGGAGCCACATAATCTGCATGTGCAGAACCTAAAGAAAAAGATGAAGATCAATCCCCATGCAACTGTAGTTCCTTTTCTGCTTACGGTGGACCCAAATGAATGCAGCTCTGCAAAAGATTTCAATGAGGCTTTTTTTGAGGACTACATGCACTATGTGATTGGTGGATCACACTCTACAGAGACCCGTAGATAGCTGGTGAAGGAGCACCCCACAAGATTTTTCTTTAGGTATAGAGAGTGCAAGATATATGTAGGACTTGCTACTGAAGAGGCCAAGCTCTTGGCTTTGGACCATAATAACGACAATGATTACAAGCAAAAAATGTCATCCATTGAGCGGATTTGCTTCTTCCACATGAGTATGAAGATTCTCTAAGGAAAGATGCTGGGAGAGTACATCCTAATCTCCAGAAGCAATGTCTTATTGAGGTGGGGATTGCTGTTGATGAGAATTTGAAATTAGATGCGTTATGGAAATTCGACCCTTGCTTTCAACTAGCATTCAAAACAGGTGAAATATGGGATCTCCCGAACAAGATTTTTACAATGTGGGAAAATAAGGAGATTAAGGGCCAAAAATAGAGGAAATCAAGGTCGGATCTACAGGTGGATATAAAAGGAAAAGGAAAGAAGCTTGACCTTTGCATTGAAGAGGCTGTTGAGGATATGAAGCTGACACCATGGAGAGCCCTACAAGGGATCAAGAATGATACCTTGATAATATCAACTTTGCCAAGAGTAATTTCCAAGGATTTAAGTCTTGAAGAGATGGTCACTGAGCTCAATATGTAAGTAAGAGTTTCTAAAATAATCTTTGCTTTGTGCTTCTCATTACTGAACTCACTTGCATTTATCCATATGGGAATGTAGTCACAAAGTATATATGAAGATTTAGGAGGTAATGGTGAAGAGGTTGGGATGCTTCTGTTGGAGTGAAGTCCAAGCAGAGTATCCAACCACTTCATCATACAAAGCACTATCAAAATACTTTATATTGTTCTATGACTGGGTAGGTGCTGCAATGTGTATTCCAATCTATGTTGGGATTCAATGCTTAGCATCGACTTTTGGCAAGAAGTCAATGCCTAGCATCGATTCTCTACTAAAAGCCAATGCCTAGCATCGACTTCCTATTCACTAGTTGATGCTAGCCATCGGATATTTGATGCAATTTGATGCCTAGCATTGACCTCTAGCAAGAAGTTGATGCCAAACATCAAATTTCAGCAAAGATCCGATGCCTAGCATCAACTTGTGAACAAGAAGTTGATGCCAAACATTGACTTTCAGTAGAGAATTGATGCCAGACATCCACTTCTTGCGAGAAGTCGGTGCCAGGCATCAACTTCTTGCCATGGGTTGATGCCAGGCATCAAATAAGGCTATTATATGTGTCACAATAATCATTCTTCTTCTCTTGTTTTTGTAGAAGCAAAAAATGTCGAAGTCTGATGATGTAAATGATGATTGTCCACCTCCATTCCTGGCTCACATTCAAAAGGCAAGGCATGAGGAGTCTAGGTTGAAAGCTAAGGAAATTGATTTTGATGATGAGTCGGATTTGAAGTGTTTTTCGAACCCTCTAGACCCCCTTAGACTTGTATATTACAATGTATATTGCAATGATGTAAATAATATATGTACTTTGTACCTAGAAAACATTACTCCCTTTTTATAGCAGATATACCCTATGGGTTTAGAATGACGGGCTCTGTTAATGATGACGAGCCATTCAAGCACCCATAGATTTGCAAGATGGTTATAGATTTTGCGGATTTGACTATGTCACCTTTATGGAGGATAGTGGTTTTCCATAGCTGGGACTAATCATTTTCTGTATCGACTGCTTTGAAGTGAAGATGTCATGCTGTGGAGTGTCTTACATGGTAATCTATCTTCTTTTGGTCTTTGATTTATGCATGATGAACTCTATTTTACTTATGGTTTTCTTTGGCAGGGTAAAGACAAATGTGAATCATACTCCTTTGCATAGGTTTGTGAGTTCAACTGAATGCATTACAATCGGGTATTATGATGAAGTAAGAAAACAAACCGTCATGGAACATTGCAATGAGAACGGAATCTCCAATGTACTCATGTTCCCTGTAGTTACAAAGAAACTTTGTGATGTGGCTAGGGACAAGACATTGGTTAATCCATATCAGAAGCCACAAAACTAATTATGCGATTAATTCACTTGTTTTCCGATGATGATGATTGGGTTCTTGACCTTTTCTTTGGCATAGGTAATTGTAGTTCTAATGGTTCTCATTGACCATGTTTCTTGATGTGCCTCTAATTATTTTGCTTCCTTTTCAGGAAGGAATCTTGCTTGTTCATTAAAGATGTTCAAGCATTGCATAGCTATAGAGAAAGATGAAGCTCAAGTGAGCTTCATAATAATGAGGATTAGTGGGTTGAATGAATGCCCAAATGAGGACCAAGAGGTAGGAAGGAAGCACATAGTAGATACTAAAAGATTCCAACCTGCTTCAAGGGAGCCTGTTCCACCATTGGAAGATGAACCTCGAGACATGGCTGACCTTGAAGAGCCAATCTTGGAGCAAGAAAAGCAAGCTACAATTTCTAAAGCTCCAGAAGATGATATTTTGCATGAAGCTGAGGAAAAATATGATCAGCTTCTATTGTAGAACCTTTTTATTCTTGTGAACAATATCTTAACTTGAAAGAGCAATTTAATACAAAATACAATATTAACTGTTTGTTTCAAATTGTGCTTATCTTTACCTATGTTGAGCTTTCTTGTATGATCAATGTGTGGATATTGTTTAACATTTATGGTTGTTTAAGGTCATCTTTTTGAAATGTTAGTTGGAAAATTCTTTGTGATATTTAGTGTGGTATGCAAAATGCCTACTCTCAATGTCTCTACTAGACAATGAGATGATTATTATCTGAATTGCCCTATGAAAAACATTAACGTTTTGTTCCATCTCATGTAATGCAAATTTTGAATAGTATATAAACTCTTATCATCTGTGCTTCCAAAGATTTAAAAAGTAGATGAAGAGGTTTCACTTATTATTATTTGTCCTGAATTTCATTTTTCTAGAGTTGAAGGTTATGATGTGGGGTACTTGATCGTGAAGTTGCTTTTCTTGGCCCTAAAAAAAATTCTATCTACTTCAGACTTCTTATGTTATAAAATCAAAATAAGAGCAAGAGACAAGTGGTTTTCACTAAAGTTTGTGAAATGGAACATTTTTTGTCTGATTTCATGATTTTTAGGTCCAAATAAAAAGAGAACATGTCTTTGTTCTCTTTTGTTGTGACTCAGTGTTCTCTCTCTTTCTCTATGTTTTTGTCATTCCCAATTTCTCTTTCCTTTTGTTTTGTAGGAGCTTTTTGGCATCCATTTTTTGTAATTTGATGAGAGACGATGTCGATTGTGCTTTGATGAGCAATCCAAAGGAAATTACATCGATGGAATTGATTTATGTACATGCATGTATTGTTTTGTTCTCTATTAGAGAGAGAGATAGAGAGAGAAAGAGAGAAAGAGAGATCAAAGAGAGAGAGATAGAGAGAGAGAAAGAGAGAGAGATACATACACACACATGCATATGCATGCATACACACATGCATATGCATACGTACACACACATATGCATGCACACACATAAATACACATATGCATACACATACATATGCATACACATACACTCTAACATGCATTCACACATAAGAGACACACATATACATACACATGTACACTCACATACACACATACACTCACATACACCTAAACACTCACATACACACATATTCATACACGCTTTTTCACACATACACACATATATATACATATAGACATAGACACACACATATACACATACTCACATGCATATATACACACTCATGCATATTCATGAATATGAATGCATACATACACACATATACATACACACATGTACATACACACACATATACATACACACATGCATACACGTATGCATACACATACATTATCACATGCATCCACGTACATATGCATACACATACACTCTCACATGCATATACACATAAGAGACACCACATAATGTTGGGGATTCTTGTGCAGAAGGGGACTTGAGCGTTTTTAGGAGAAGGAAGAAAGATAAGAAGAAAGATACAGACACCAGAAGCTTCTGTAGATTGACTATAAGGAGAAAAATACAATGATGATGTACAATACAATCCAAATGCTCTCTGTGTGAAATCCCAAAGAGTACATAATCGAACAAAGTTAAAAAATACCCAAGGTTCTTGCTGCCACCGACCTTCTCTGCACCAGACCTCCACCTTTTCTTAGAGCTTGCACTTGTGCACACCTTGCACTCAAGCTTCAATAGGGCGAGGGATGGAAACCTTTTGTCGATGCACATATAGCTTCAATGGGACCTTGTGACCTTTGATTGCATTGCTTAACACACCTCTACACACACCTAAGTCACACTTCTTGCACACCTTGCACTTCACTTCTCTACGTCGCAAACTCACAATATGTCTCTTCCTCTTGTCTCTCCTAGTGTAGACTATGTTCACCTTGCTTAGTCTAACCAAGAATAATGCCTTGCCTCGAGTTGAGTGTCGGTTCACATACAATCCTAACTACTAGAGTATCTTGGTGCTCACTTTTATGTCCTAAGATTGTCTCCAAATGTGGGCAGCCAACTAATCGTTGTTTTTTCCTGTAGTGACTTTGGACTAAAACAAAAATTTTAATTGGGAGGCAATACTTTCACTTTTGCATATGCTTCCTCTTCACATGACTTCACATTTTGCCCTTCAATTCTTCAAATGTGTACCTAAGGGAGGGTTCACCTGAACCTTCTGAACACTTTAAAAACACTTTTGTGAAAACACTTTTGAACCTTAGAGAAATCACAAAAAGACACTCTGCAACCTGCATCCAACTTTATGCAAATTATAACCTTTGTGAACAATTGATTGTGCACTACTTGTGCACCTTGACAACTGAACTTTGAATGCTTTGACTTTGCCCATGTTGGCTTTGACCTTGAACATGTTGACTTTGACCCTTTGACTTTGACCATGTTGATTTTGACCAATATGACTTTGTTAGGCTCAACAATTGCTCACCACCTAATGGGCTCTCTGTCCTAGAGAGCTTATAGCCAAATTTTGAGCCGAGATGACACCAAGATTCCTATGCAGCAAACTCTTCAAGAGGATACTTGAGCAGCTACTAAGTCCACCAGGAGCAGTAAAGAACAAACACCAGAGAAGAATCCAAAGTGGAAATTTTGCATTGAAGAGCAAAGGATGGAGAATGGAGGGTAGGAGGAAAATGGAGGGCTGATAGGGCTGAGAGTGATAGGGTAAGGAGGGGTAAGGGTGGGGTTGGGTAGAAGGATAAAGGGAGGGTGAGGGAGTAGGATTATGGGCTTTAGAGAGGGCCAAAATGATAAAATAGTAAAGCTACAGAGGGTGCATATGGGAAAATGTGAAACATACGGTAAAATAAGGTGAGAATAGACCATGTGGACCATGTATATAATAAAAAACACATGAGAAATGTGCTCAAAACATGTGGGGTTTGACCAAAAGTCAAAGAAAAGTTGAAAATTTGGAAAACTAAGGCAAAATAGGAGTCCAAAGGTGCCAAAAGACATGAAAATGACACCAAACTTGAAAGAAATAACCATCCGAGGTGCAATCTAGAGCCAAAAGGATCAAACCAAGAAAAATTATATATATATATATATATATATATATATATATATATATATATATATATATATATATATATATATATATATATATATATATAAAGTTAAAAATAAAAGAAATAAATAAATAAATAAAATAAATAAAGAAAAGAAAAAATAAAAGTAAAATAAAAGATAAAAATAAAAATAATCATAGGGGTGGTTTCTTTTTTGAAATAGAAAAAGAAATATAGCTGCCAGGGGCTTTTTTTGTAAATACCTAAAAATAGATAAAAAATATGAATAAAATCCAAAAAAATTAAAAAAATAAAAAAAATCAGAAAAAAATCCCAAAAAAGATTGCTAAATTTCTAGGTCACTTATGCCCCTCAAAAATACAGAGAGCTTCCTCATTTCCTTCATTTTATTAAGAAAAATGATATTGAAAAAAGATAAAAAATTCTAAAAATGCAAAAATTCCCAAAAATTTCCTAAAATTTTATTTATGCAAAGGGCTATGAAATGGCTTCTAAGTGCATAAAAACTCAAGGAAAAAGCATCAAAATTGATAAAAACTACTAAAACGTAAGCAAAAAGTGATATGAGGAGGCTATGTACAACATGGACACATTTTGCAAGTTCCAAGTGATCCAGAAATCTTCAGTTGTGTTGATTATAGGCCTTGAGCCTTGATATATTGACCATTGGTAGTACCTCTCCTTTTAGAGTCTCTAACTCCACTACACCCCAATTCAACATCGTCTTAATTTTATAAGGTCCTTCGCAGTGTGGAAGCCATTTTCCCCTTACTTGTGTGTGGATTTGAGGTATATGGAGAAGAACTAACATGCTTGTTTGTAAGTTATTGTTCCACAGGTTCCAATCATGCACCTCCTTCCTCTTCATTTGAGTCTCTAGCAATTATTGTGCAGCATATAGATGTATCTCTTCCACTTTGTGCAGTGCTTCAAGCCTCTGAGAGACACCAAAATCTTTCTTTCCATGCATGAATGCTAGTTTTGGTGACCCAAGTAGAAATTCAAAGGGTTCAATAGGGAATATCCCATAAACCGATTGGAATGGAGAGTATCATGCAGCTTCTTTGTAAGTTAATATGTATGCCCATAGGGTACCTTGATAAGCTATGCCCAAGGAAGTGGGTTGTAACATACATTCCTTCCTTAATATGGCAATTATGTTGGAATTTGGGGCCCCAGGATTGTTCCAATACTAAAAACCTTTGAGCATACACAACTTAATTAATCAAGAATCTGATGATAAGTGAGAGATAGAAAGAAAAAGATCTTGAGACAAGGATAGGCAACATGGGAGTACTACTCAACCATATGATGTGGTGCATTCACTAATGGAAGAATAGCCAAGAAGATGATGATACAAAATTCAGATTATGCTGTTATAATCTGAGTGTGTGTGAAGCGAATGAGCAATAAAGTGGACCTAACCTCACAAGATAGTGCAACAAATCTGAAAATAAAAAAACCCTAATTCTGAAATTAGGGTTGAGAAACCCTAAAAAGAGAATATAAGGCTAACTTACAAAAGATAGCTACCTCCAACTTGTAGAAGACTCCTTGCTCCAAGAGAGTAGCCTTTCCTTCACCAAATCTTCACCTCCAAAGCTTCAGAACTCCAAAACTCTAGCTTGTGATTGTCCAAGAGTGTGTCCAAGTGCCTCTTTATATAATTGTTGTAGTCCTCCATAAAGCTAGTGATCAATTTTGGCAAAAAACTCACATCGTAAGCGAAAAAGCTGCATATTGCTTTTTTTTTAACTCAATCGTTGATTTTGCTTTTCATGATTAATTAAAAATCCAACGCTAAAAATATGTCTTTGTTTTATTGTAATCACTAATTTTAAAGTGCTTTTGGTCATCTGACTTCATAGTGTAGCTTTTCAAAAGTTTTGACCTCTAGAAAATGTTCATCCTCCATTTTGGCTAAATTAGGATTTGACTTTTCTTGCTCTTCTGACCTCTGATGAAGAAATGAAGCAACCATTAGATAGCTCTCGCCAAGCTTTATTTATCTTGTCTAAAAAGTTTTACCCAAACTGTACAAAAATGCTAAGTCCAAAATGTAGAATTGTTGGAATGTGGACCATATGTACATTGACTTCCAAAAATCCCTCCTTCAATGTCATATTGGTACAAGCTTCAATAATCTGCACATCTTCTCATGATTATCTCTAGTCAATGCTTTGGTAAATATATATGCAACATTCTCACTAGAAGGAACATAAACCAGCTCAATGTGCTTCTTTGCTATCTGTTCTCGAATATAGTGGTAGTGTAGCTCTATATGCTTTGTCCTTGCATGATGCACTGGATTCTTTGCTATAGTTATTGCACTCTGGCTATCTGAAAATATTTGAATGGGTTCATGTACTCTCACATCTAGATAACGGAAAATCTTATGCAACCAAACTGACTGTAGAGTAGCTGTAAATGTTGCACAATATTCAGCTTCACATGATGAAGTTGCAATAGTGGGTTGTCTCTTCGAAAGCCATGACATAAGAAAATCTCCAAGATAAAAACAAAATCCACGAGTAGTTCTTCTAGTGTCTCTATCACCTGCCCAATCAGAATTTGAAAATCCTTTTAGTAATAAATGTGTAGATTTCAAAAATACCATAGCATAATTTGAAGTTCCCTTCAAATATCGGAAGATCGGCTTTACTGCTTGCCAATGTAACACTGTCGGATTCTGCATGAAACTTGATACTTGAGAAACTACAAACTGTATATGAGGACATGTATTACAAAGATATATCAAGCACCCAACTGCTTAACTATATAAAGTAGCATCAAATGACTCTGCATCTGCTACCATCTGTAAAGACATGTTCTGATCCATAGCTGTTTGCATAGGTTTAGAATCACTCATCTGAAACCTCTCTAAAAGTTTCTCAATGTACTTCTGCTATGTCATATAGATACACTCATCCTTAAACAGAAATTGAATCCCAAGATAATAATGCAAGATTTCTTAATCATTCACATCAAATGTTTGCTTCAATTGTTCTTTGACCATATACAAATCTTCATCTCTAGGACCTGTGATTATAATATCATCCACATAAATGATTGCTATAATCATCATACCTAGTTTAGCTTTGACATAAAGATTTGGAGCTGCATCGGAGTTATGAAAATCAATGGATTAAAAATATGTATGTATCTTTTCATACCATGCTCTAGGTGCCTGTTTTAAACCATACAAAGCTTTTATAAGCTTACATACCAAATGTTCTTTACCTGTCTCTTCAAAACCTTCTGGCTGCTGAATATATACATCCTCATGTAAATCACCATTTAGAAAAGCAGTCTTTATGTCAAGTTGATATATATGCCAACCAAAATGTGTTGCTAAAGCAAGTATTGACCTAATAGCAATCATCCTAGATGTAGGAGCGAATGTCTCATCATAATCAATACCTTTTTGTTGTGCATATCCTTTGACAACTAATATGGCCTTATGCCTGACAATAGTACCATCTACTTTCCTTTTGATTTTGAAGATCCATTTTACACCTATAGCTTTCTTTTCCTCAGGAAACTCACATAACTGCCAAGTTTCATTCTTATGAATAGAATCAATCTCTTCTTGCATAGATTTTCTCCAAATAGGAATGTTAAGTGCATCTTTAACACATGGAGGTTCATCTTCAACTCTCATAAGTGCCAAAATATCATGAATCTCAAAGTCTTCAACAAAACTTACATGATCGTTTTGTTGTTGTTATCTAGTCTAACTCCTTGTTCTTCCTGTAAAAGTTTTTATACCATTATCTTTCCATGTTTGATATAACCAAGTAGGTGTATCCTTAAATAGTGGTGAAACTCTTTCTGACCTTTCAGCTTCCACAAGTTTTGGAACATGTCCCTCTAAGGTACTAGGACTTTCTGGAACTCTAGTACTTTCTTCCATATCTGGAACTAAAGTCTCATGTGGAACTGATTCTGTAGATAGTTGTGAAATTCCTCTTTCTTCAATCTTCTCTTCAATCCTAGGAATTTTAACTCCCTCTTGATATGGCAGAACATGTACATCCAAATTCCTTCTAAAAAATCCATAGTCATTTTCACTAATGAACTCTGTTATTTTTGCTTCTTTATCATAAATCTTATTTTCAGCAATATAAGCATTGCGTGAAAGAATAACTTCACTATCTCTAGAACATAAAACCTTTATCCTTTGCTCTCAACAGGATATCCAATAAAAACAACTTTCTTTGCCTTTACATCTAGTTTGCCTCGGTCCTTTTTCTCGTTATGTACATAAGAAAGTGATCCGAATACTCTGAAGTAACTCACATTATGTTTTCTACCATAATAAGCTTCATAAGGTGTGATTACCTTTAAAGCTTTTATAGATGACCTGTTCAAAATGTGATTAGCTGTATGTACTGCGTCAAACCAGAATTTTGGTGAAAGCTTCTTGGATGCCATCTTGCTCCACATCATCTCAACAAGTACTCTATTCTTTCTTTCTACAACACCATTCTACTGAGGAGTATAAGCAATAGTAAGGCATCGACTAATACCTTTCTCATCAAGAAATGTCTGGAACTCATTTGACAAGTATTCTCCATCTCTATCACTTATGAGAATCTGGATAGTTACCTGACTTTCATTTTCAACCATAGCTACAAATTTCTTGAACATAGGAAAGACTTCTGACTTCAACTTAAGACCATAGATACATGAGTATCTCATAAAATCATTAATGAATAGAACAAAATACCTAAAACCCTAAATAGAATCTGCTCTCATAGGTCCATTCACATCCATGAATGTATAATCTAAAATTTCCTGGTAGCTGTAATATGGCCATGTTTCTTGAAAGGTAGTTTATGCATCTTACCTTCAAGACAACCTTCACATATAGTTGTGGTCCACATAGGGGACAAGCATTGTAACCCAAAATCGATAAAATTGAACATTCACCATAATTGGGCCAATCATGCATCATCCACATAAGTATGCCTTGCACTCACACGAACCCTATTTTCTATATATTTAATTGTATATATTTATTTTACTTCATGTGTATATATATATATCTAATTTATGTATGTGTATATATTTGTGTATGTGTATATTTGTATGCATGTTTCTATGTGTGTAAAAGCCAAAAACCATAATCGTAAAACCCCAATCCAAAAACCCTAACCCTAAAACATGTATATGTGTGTATGTGTGTACGTATATGTGACATGTGTGTATCTGTATGTGCATGTATGCATGTGTATATATATGTGTATGTCAATTTGTGTGTATATGTGTGTATGTCTATATGCATGTGTGTATGTATGCAAAACCCTAAAAGCCTAATCCTAAAATCCCAATCCTAAAACATGTATATGTGTGCATGTGTGTATCTATATGTGTGTGTATGTGTATATGTGTGTATGCATGTGTGTATGTATGTAAAAGCCAAAAACCCTAATCCTTAAACCCTAACCTTAAAACATGTAGATGTGTATATGTGTGTATGTATGTGGGACATGTATGCATGTGTATGTGTATGTATGTATGTGTATAAATATGTGTATGTGTATATGTGTGTATATGTTTATATGTGTGTATATGTTTATATGTGTGTATATGTGTATATGTGTGTATGCATGTGTATATGTATGTAAAAGCCAAAAACTCTAATCTCAAAACCCTAACCCTAAAACATGTATACATAGGTATGTGTGTATGTATATGTGATGTGTGTGTATGTGTATGTGCATGTATGCATTTGTATATATATATATATGTGTGTGTGTGTATGTGTATATGTGTATATGTATATATGTGTATATGTATACGTGTATATGTATATATGTGTATATGTGTATATGCATGTGTGTATGTATGTACAAAATCCTAAAATCCTAATCCTAAAACCCTAATCCTAAAACCCCAATCCTAAAACATGTATGTGTGTGCATGTGTGTATGTGTATATGTGTGTATGCATATGTGTATGTATGTAAAAACCCTAAAACTCTAATATGAAAAACCTAATCGTAAAACATGTATATGTGTATATGTGTGTATAAATATGTGTATGTCTATATATGTGTATGTGTATATATGTGTGTATGCATATGTATGTATGTAAAACCCTAAAAGCCTAATCCTAAAACCCTAACCCTAAAACATGGGTGTCCATGTGTATGTGTGTGTATGTATATGTGTGTACATGTATATGTGTATGAGTATTCATGTGTATATATATGTGTATGTGACTATGTATGTCTATGTGTATGTGTATGTATGTGTATGTATGTATATGAGTGTGTATATGTATATGTGTGTATGTGTATAATGTGTATGTGTATATGTGTGTATGTGTATGTCTGACTATGTGTTTGTATATGTGTGTCTCTTTTGTGTATGTATATATGCATGTAAGTATATGTGTGTCCATATGTAGGTAGAGGGAGGATTTCCCCTTTTGATTGGAAGACCATGGCTAAGGCATGCGAGTGTCGTCCATGACTGGGGTAAAGACACTATGTGGGTATAGCAGAGGGGGCAGGAACTTAAGCAGCTATATTTAGAGGAGGGTCCAGATCACTGGGAACACCAGCATGATGCAATCAGTTGGCATTTGCATGGAACAAGAAATGGAGGACCAACCGCAATTAGAGTTTGAGGAGGAAGAAGATATTCTGAATTGGCTTCAAGCAGGTAACTCTTCCTCTTGTTTTGGAATTTTTCTAAATAATTCTTGTACAGAAGAAGACTATGAAGAAAAGGAGGATAAAGTTCATGTTGATGGATTAGGAGAACCAGTCACAGACCACAGACGAGGGAGGAAGACACCCCTCAAATACAATTTGGACGAGGATATGACAACCACAAGGAAGGAAGTTACTAAAGATAAAGACAACATAAAACATACTAGCGATGAATGTTCTTTTCCTATTCAACAAATCCCTACATGATGGATGCAGGATAAAGAAGAATACATTGAAATTCAAAACACTCCTGCTTATGAAACGATGCGGGAGATATTATTGGAGGAAAAGTGGGTTGAAGATGCACATGTAGATACATTGGTGGATAGAAACCCAGTCAAAGAAGTTCAATTAGGCACTCAGGAAAATAATAATCTAGTTTTAGTGGCCATTTGGTTGTGGAGCCACCATGAGCTGCTTGAAAAGGTAAAATCTTTCTTGACACACTATGTAGATGTTTTTGCGTGGCATTATAAAGACTTAGAAGGAGTGCCTGCCAATTATGGAGAGCACACAATTCCTCTTGTTGATGGAGCTAAACCAGTAAGAGGAAAGAGTTATAGACTTAACCCAAAATATTCTGATGCCATTTATTTGGAAATACAAAAGATGGAGGATGTAGGAATCATCATTCCTATGGAACAGTCAGAATGGCTTTCATCAATGGTTATAGTACCAAAGAAGAATACCAACAAAACCAGATTTTTTTTTGACTTTAGAGCACTCAACAATGTAACCAATCGACACGGATTCCCCATGCCTTTTGCAGAGCAGGTCATTGAGGAAGTGGCTGGACATGCATTATACAACTTCATGGATGGCTTTAGTGGATACAATCAAATATCCATCCATGCAGATGATAGGGAAAAGACCACTTTTATCACACCATGGGGCACCTATGTATACGTAAAAATGCCATTTGGACTCAGAAATGCTCTGGCCACCTCTAACAAAACTGTCAACCTCATTTTTGGACCCTTATTACTGGAAACACTTAGAATTTTCATGGATGACTTTTCTTCATTTTCAGGCACTCAAAAGGAGACCCCTTTGGATTGCTTGGATAATCACTTGAGACAGCTGCAAAATGTTTTCAAAAGATGCAGGGAGACTAAACTAAAGCTGAACCCAAATAAATGTCATTTCCTCATGACAGAAGGAACTCTCTTGGGACATGTGGTATACGCTAAAGGTATGGTTCTGAACCCTGATTAAATTATTTCTATACTAAAGTTACATAGACCCAAATCTCCTAAAGAGATTCAAAGCTTCTTGGGGCATATTGGGTACTAGAGAAGATTTATCAAAATGTATGTAGAGATAGCTAGGCCACTGGCTAGGATTAGAGGTAAAGAAGTGTCATTTAAGTGCAAAAAAAGAAGAAAATGCTTATTAGCTATTAAGGTCCAAATTGGTGGATGTACCAATTCTTATCACACTAGATTGATAAAAACTTTTTCATGTACATGTGGATGCCAGTGCATATGCACTAGATGCAATTTTGACTTGACATAGTGAGGAATACAAACTTGATAGACCTATTCATTATGCCAGTCGAATTTTGATAGCACACAGAAAGGGAGGCCCTAGCAATGGTTTTCACGATACAAAAGTTTTGCCATTACTTGCTAGGAGTGAAATTTGTTATCATAATTGATCATCAACCACTTAGATATTTACTAAATAAGCCACAAGAAAGTGGTAGGGTATGGAGGTGGCTACTTTTGTTCCAGGAATTTGATTTTTTCATAGTCCATAGATGAGGTAGAGAAAATGTCATGGCAGACCACCTATCTAGGATTAACTCTACGAATCAAGCAATTGGAGTAAATGATGACTTTCTAGATGCTAATTTGTTCGTTGTACAAGCACAAGGTTGGTATGATGACATCAAGAATTTTCTTAAAAATTGGATTGTATCCAGAGAAGGCAAGTGCTGTGCAAAGAAAGAGGATGCTCATCAAAAGTAGAATTTTTATCTTCATTGAGGGAAAATTATATAGACAGGGTAAGGACAACAGGTTTAGAAAGTGCATGGAAGAAGAAGTGAGAGAAATCCTTAAATTTGCACATGACAGAGCAAGTGGTGGGCACTTTCCAAGACACATTATGAGCTAGAGAATCCTTGATGCTGGCTTATGGTGGCCTACATTATTCAAAGATGCAGAGGAATGGGGAAAAGCATGTGATGTTTGTCAAAGGTGTGGATCTAAGCCAAAAAAATAGAGGCACAACCCCTTGATTATTTCCACTTCTTGGCAACCATTTGAGAAGTGGGAGCTAGATTTCATCACCCTGCATTACTTCCAAAGAGAGAAAAGTATCTATTGATTGCCATTGACTATGCGACAAAGTGGGCTGAAGCTATTGCCTCCCCTGATTGCATAGCACAAACAGTGGCTGATTTACTTTATAGTAACATGATTTGTAGATTATCTTGAAATTTGTACAAACCAAGGTGCTCATTTTGTGAACAAGCTACTACACGAAATTCTTAACAGGAACAAAATTCTACATAGGACCTCTTGTGCCTATTATCCAAGAGCTAATGGATAGGCAGAAACCACCAATAAGGTATTAATATGTTGGAAGTCAATGTACATATGGTCCACATTCCAGTAATTCTACATTTTGGACTTAGCATTTTTATACAGTTTGGGTAAAACTTTTTTAGGCTAGATAGATAGAGCTTGGCGAGAGCTATCTAGTGGTATGCTTATTTCTTCATCAAAGGTCAGAAGAGAGAGAAAAGTCAAACCCTAATTTAGCCAAAATGGAGGATGAACATTTTCTGCAGGTCCAAACTTTTGAAAAGCTAGGTTATGAAGTGAGACAACCAAAAGCACTTTAAAATTAGCGGTTATAATAAAACAAAAGCATATTTTTAGTGTTGGATTTTTTAATTAATCATGAAAAGCAAAATCAACAATTGAGTTAAAAAAAAACGATTGGCAGCTTTCTTGCTTACGATGTGAGTTTTTCTCCAAAATTGATCGCTAGATTTATGAAGCACTACAACAACTATATAAAGAGGCACTTGGACAGACTCTTGGACAATCACAAGCTAGAGTTTTGGAGTTCTGAAGCTTTGGAGGTGAAGATTTGGTGAAGGAGAGGCTACTCTCTTGGAGCAAGGAGTCTTCTATAAGTTGGAGGCAGCTATCTTTTGTAAGTTAGCCTTATATTCTGTTTTTAGGGTTTTTGAACCCTAATTTCAAAATTAGGGTTTTTTTATTTTCAAATTTGTTGCACTATCTTGTGAGGTTAGGTTCACTTCGTTGCTCATTCGCTTCACACACTCAGATTATAACAGCATAATCTAAATTTTGTATCATCATCTTCTTGGCTATTCTTCCATTAGTGAGTGCACCACATCATATGGTTGAGTAGTACTCCCATGTTGTAATTTGGACATCTATTTTTTAGTGAGTAAGCATCTTGCTTATGTTCCCTATCCTTGTCTCAAGATCTTTTTCTTGATTAATTAAGTTGTGTATGCTCAAAGGTTTTTAGTATTCTCATCTTGATTAATTAAGTTGTGTATGCTCAAAGGTTTTTAGTATTGGAATGATCCTGGGGCCCCAAATTCCAACACTTGGTATCAGAGCATAATTGACATACACACTTAGTTAAGATGAGTGAGATTAGAATTGAGATTGAGGACAAGTTCGATGGATCTTCTAATTATCCCATGTGGAGTTTCATGATGATGAATTTGTTAGTGACAAAGGATTTATGGAGTATCGTCAATGGATCCTTAACAAGAACAAGATGAGAAGGCGAAGAAGAGGATACAACAACTTCAAGAGGTGCTGGTATTGCAATCAGAGAACCAATTGAAGAAGAGCTAACCACTTCTACATCCAGAGTCACAGGTAGATCTTTACCCAGAGTTCCTCCTACTGAAGATCAGGCAAGATGGGATGCTAGAGATTCTTTAGCACTCTCATTCATAGCAATGAGTGTCAAAAAGCATATTCTACCACAGATCAGATCTTCTAGACAAGCTTTCTTGAAGCTTGAGAATCTTTTTCAGAGCATAAATCCTACTAGGAAAGCTCACTTGAGGAGACAACTAGTCAATAGAAGGATGAATGCTGGTGAGTCAATTCAAACCCACATTACGAGACTCGTTGACTTGAGGGATCAACTTCTCAATGTAGGAGTTGAGATATCTGATGAAGAAATGGTAAATATGCTAATTAATTCACTTCCTATCTCATATCGGTCTTTCATAACCACTCTTACCCTTACCACAAGAGATAGAGAGGTTACATTTGAAGAGTTAGAATTCTTGTTGCTTCAAGATGAAGATCAGTTGAAGGGTATGGAAGAGAATGAAGAAGCACTTTTATCTTCATCAAAGGGTAAAAAGAAGAAGAAGGAGAAGAAGGAAAAGCAATCCAAGAAGGAAAGTAAGTCCCTCTCATCTTCTACTTCAAATTCTATTTCTACTACATCCAAAGAGAAATCTTCTAAGAAGAAGGAAGCATTATGTTATTACTAGAAGAAACCTGGACATTTTATATCAACTTGTTAGAAAAGGATTGCAGAAGAAAAGAAAAAAGCACCAGGTAATGTTGCAGAAGATGATAAAAAAGTTAAATCTCAAGGTGATTCTTATGCCTGTATCACCATTGAGGAAGTAGCTTTTGATCAGGCAGCTTTATAAGTTCTTTCAGCAAATCCTTGGATATTTGACTCAGGTGCTACAAAGCATATGACATGTTGCAGAGATGTGCTTTCTTCTCTTTCCTATTCTATAGGTAGAAGAGTTACTATTGCAGATGGCAATGATTTGGATGTTGTGGGAATACGTATAGTAACCCTAAAGTTAAGAGAAGGTGGTAATTTTCAGATTTCATATGTTTTATATGTACCTGAAATGAAGAAGAATCTGCTATCTATATCTACATTTTTAGGTGATGGTTTCAAAGTTGTATTTGAGAGAGATCTTTGTAAGATCTTATCACACAAAGAAGACAAGTGTGTTTTGCAAGGTGAGCATAGAGGAGCGATTTTTGTTTTATCAAAAACCAGCTACTCCAAAGTAGTTTGGAAAACTGTCTATGAAGGACATCATAGGTATTTGCCTGATGGACATGTTTTACATGAAGGGCAAATTGGCCGACAAGTGCAATGACAAATGAAATCAGGCAATTGGAAGTAGTTGTGGGATGTAGGAACACCACTCGTTGGCATGAAATGGTTGTCGATCTTTCATGATCTCCCTTGTTGGAGTGAGTTATTGATCAATCATTTGGTGGACCCAATGCATATTCTCAAGAATGTGGGAGAGATGTTCTAGAAGACATTGATCAGAAAGAAAGAAAACAAAGCACAAAGGGAGGACTTGGAAGAGGGAGGTCATATGCAAGAGTTGTGGGAAATTACCAAGCCAAATGGAATAGTGTCCCTACCAAGAGCTCCTTGGGTGCTTTGCAAGATGGAAGACCAACAAGTGAAGAAGGTGATTTTAGAGTTTCAGACACCTACTGGGTGCATGAGGTATCTAAAGACTATCTTCACATGGAATGAAGATCTTGAAGGGCTCAAGTCTCATGATTGGCACAAGTTTTTATAGTTTGTGCTCGCTATAGCTGTGAAAGATTGTCTTTTGGAGGATGTGCGAACAACCATTTATAAAATCAGTTCTTTGATACGATAGATCTCTTCTAAAGAGATAAGAAGAGATAGCATAGAGAGTGTCAAAATCAATGCTATAGAGGTTGTTTGTATGGTTGAGAAGTACTTTTCCACAAGTATTCTCACAATTCAACTTCATTTACTAGTTCATGTGGTTGAGGAAGTTGCAATAGTAGGAACTATCCATAGTCAATGTATGTTCTTCTTAAAGGGATTCATGAAGTCATTAAAAGGGTTTGCTTATCAGAGAGCACATCTAGAGTGTAGCATGGCAAAGGGGTGGCTCGTACAAGAGTCTTTGTATTCATAACAGAGTTTCTATGCATGTCGGACCTAGAAATGCCTCGCTTATGGAGCGATTATGAAGATGTTCATCTTGTAGGTGATGAGCCTCAAGGTAAAGGGAGCCAAAGAAAAATGAAGTTTTGCATCGTTAACTTGGAGCCCATGCAGAAGTGGTTGGAGAGGTATGAGCTTGCTAAGGAGGCAAACACAAAGGAAAGATCCCAGTTTTGAAAGAATTGTTCAACTCACTTTTTGCCTTTTTTGGAAAGTCTTTGACTTCTTCCACCCTTTCCAATGAGCGGATGGCTAGATACAACCGTTTCAAAAGCAAAGGCAGCGGGTAAGAATATCTCTGAAGAAGAGGAGGAACTCGCAAAGGGATGTGATTGGGAGTATTACAAATAGGTTGCACTATGGTCTCATGAAGGACACTTTTAGATCACACACATCGATGAAAATAGGTCTACTTTTGATAGTGGCATGATGGTGAATTTGCTCTAAAGAAGTAGAGCTAGTGCAAGAGATGACAACGCTCAAGAAGGCCAACTTGAATATTGTGGAGTGATCCACGATATCTTGAAGCTATTGTTTAGGAGGTTTGACTACTTTCTGTTTGATGTGAAATGGTTCAAAGTAGTCACTGTTGGAAGAAATACAACAATGAGGCGGGACAAGAGTGGTTTGCTTCAAGGAGGCTCCATGAAGCTATGGATAGATGAAAGAGACACATTTGTACATCCTGAACACTATGATCAGGTTGTCTTTATGCTAGATTTTAAAGAACCACAATGGCTATTTGTCTTACAAGTCTCTCTGTATAGCAAACAAATTTGTGTGGACATAGACATAGAAGAAATTCCATTTGCACTGAACTCTAAGATTCATGCAGTAGTCGAGGAGGAAGACATCATTGTCCTAGAAGAAGCGGTATTTGAAGAATATGAGGTATATGAGGAGATAACAAATGGTATCTTGTACGAGGATGATGATGAGGGAGGGGCAGCCATACCAAGAGATCTAGAAGTTGACAATGTAGAGATAGATATCCTCTGTGCATCAGATCTCCAAGAGGATGCTCGAGTATAAGACTTATGAAGCAAGAACTTGTATGTACTTATTTGTATTTACTTATTTTCTACTTTTTTTTATAGACTACTATTTTTCTATATTACTATTATTATCGTATGCTAATTATTTGAGTTTTCTATTGTAGAGTACCATGGGAGACAATCCATTGTTCACTCTGCATTCCATCAAAGAGTAGTTTTTAGAGTTTATAACTCACGTACCTCCTACTTATATGGACCTCACATCACAATATTGGATCACTCGTAGTGGCACTCCCACCCACATCACTCCCACTGGTGGCACTCCCTTTGTAATGACATCTACCGCTAGTGTTACTCCCTTTGGTGGGACTACTCCCACTGATGGTACTCCCTTTGGCAGGACTACTCCCAATGGTGGCACTTCTGGCTTTATGAATCCACCATGATCGTCTTCTTAGCCATCCCCTAGTGGCTGTAACAATCAACATATGCATTCAAAACCACAGCACGATACAGGTGCTAGCCATCTCATCCATCTCATTGGTCTAGGTCATGTTTTGGAGGAATAGGTTCTAGACGTGGATCTACGAGTGGCTCTAGAGGAGGTGGATGTTTTGGAGGTAGTGTGATGAACACTGTGTCACCCAGAAGTACTCCTAGAGGGAGTACCTACGATGTAGGTATACCACATAGTACACCACATACACCTTAGGGTGCTCACGGCTATGACAAATCCAAGGTGTACGATATATGTGATGGAGCTCTAGTGATGGATGCAGTCAAAAAAGCCATGCATCAATGCATATGAAAACTGTGCTCAATACAATTTGGACACTCTATCATTGTCAAATGGAGTCAACAAGATAAGGATCACAAAAAATACATCATAGAGGTGATCTATCATGAGTACCGGCCAACACCTAGGCACCCTCTTGTCAGCTTAGAGTGGATTCAGCATATGATGCATGAGGTGATGCCCCATCAATGATTAGAGGCTCATGACGCTTTCAGAGGAGGCTTGCTAAAGCCTATATGGCTAGATGTTGAGGAATGGGAGATGATTCGTGATGAGCAACAATAGACTCCTGATTGATATCATCAACAATTAGATGTAGTGACCACATGTCTAGATACGATCAGATCATCACATTTGGGTAGCAGCAAGTACGACACTATGCATCACGAGTTTATAAGTATCATTTTGATGATTGTATTTTCTTACGTTAAGCATGTCATGTTTGTTGATCTCATGTTTTTCATATTTGTTGTAGGAGTTAGGAGTGGGTCATCTTCCAACACGAGCAAAGGAGGCTTATGGATATCATGATGGATTGGTTGCACTATTGGAGGACTTGGAGGGACACAATGTGATCCTTTCATGGTAGCATCTATGATGAGGTGAGCATCTGAACCTGGCTTAGTGTTTTTTAGTTGTTGTTTATAAAAATCATTTCAATTTGTCTCATTATGAATGTGCTTTGTTGCAAGATTGCAGATATAGACCTTAGAGAGAACTCTAGATGGTGACTAGGTGAGGTATATAAATAGGTTGGGAGGTGAGTCCCAAGTATGCCATTCTCCACTTCTTATATTTTTTTACCAAATGTGAGAAGTAGAGAGTGACATATCTAGGACTCACCTCCCAACCTATTTATAGCCCTTGCCTAATTACCATCTAGAGCTCTCTCTAAGGTCCCTCTAATCATCTGGCCCTCACGAGTAGGTATCTCATATGAACTCTCTGGATTTTGTGCTTGGCTATCCCCCCAAGCAAAAAACTTCTCATTCCCTTAGGCATGTACATCTCTGGAATATAACATCAAGACACACCTAATGCAGGATACCCAGGAGTTAACAAGGCTCATGATCTTGTTCAGAAGCAGTTTTACTAGCCTTGAGTTCATAAGGATTTCTTGGAGTATGTGCTTAATTGCACTAAATTCCAGGTCAATAAGGTTGAAAGATTGAGGATTAGAGGACTACTCCACCCATTGGATATTTCTTATGGGAAGTGGGAGAATATCTCCATGGATTTCATAGTAATACCCAAGACATAGAGAGAGAATGACTCACTCTAGCTAATTGTGGATAGGTTAACCAAAATGGCTAGGTTTATTCCAATATGTAGTACAGTGAAGGCACCTAAGTTGGCTAGGTTATTTGTAGAGAACCTATACCAAATATATGGTCTTCCTTTAGACATTGTTTTTGATCGGGATAGGAAGTTTACTAGCTACATTTGGAGAGCATTTTTCAAGGGGTTAGATACTAAACTTAGCATGAGTATGACCAAGCATCCAGAATTGGATGGAAAAAAAAAGAGGATTAACCAAATCCTAGTGCATAGGCTTTGAGCATATGTGAATGAAAGGCAAACAAATTGGTAAGAGTACTGAACGATATGAGAGTTTACATATAATAGTGCTAAGCACTCTTGCACTGTGCATAGTCCATTTATTCTCATGTACAAGTTTTAGCCAAGAGCTCCGTATGTAGTAGGATTACATCATGTGAAATTTGAAGCTGCAAAGGATTTCTTGGAAGAGATGAACGATATGCTTACACTTGCTAAGGACAACATTAGGAGAGCTCAAGATAGAGCTAGAGCCTATGCAGACCCTCAAAGGAGAGACATCAACTTTGAGGTAGGAGAGAAATTCTATCTTAGAGTTCCATCTAGGTCTGAAACCACGAAGATGGGACCTTGTCCAAACTATCTCCTAGGTATTGTAGACCATTCCTAATACTTAAGAGAATAAGAAAAAAGGCTTATCAACTCCAATTTCCACAGAGTGGCCATATCCATCTAGCATTTCATGTTAGCATGCTTAAGAAAAGGTTGGGTAAATCTGTCAACCTCATTCCTAGTAGTGAGGTAGTAGATCCTATCTCTATTTAATCTATTCCACATGAGCCTGAGAGCATACTATGCACTTCAAAGAAATGAATGAGGAGTCATTTATATAAAGAGTGCCTAGTAAAGTGGAAACTTATTTCAAAAGATAGTGCTACATGGGAGTGGGTTAGCACACTTAGAGATGGTTTCCCAGTATCATATTGCCTTCCCAAAAGCCTTCTTAAGGGGAAGGATACATGAAAACAACACATAGATATGACCATGTACATTGGATACATGGGACTCAATGGGAGTATCTTCTCATAGTATGTTTCTCTCTCTCATTAGGAACACCACTTTTGAGGATGAAAGGGGAATTAAGAGGAAGGAAACGTTGTATGGTCTCATGATTAGAGACACTAGAGTGGTGGGAAACCACCCTTTACTTGGATATTGGAGAGCTCTCAGATGAGTGCCATGTGGCACTCATGAGAGAGGTCATATGTATGTCTTGAGAGAGGGAAATATAGCTAAGGGGAGATACATTGCTAGAGGGTTAATCATAAGCATCAAACTTTGTGCTTCTTGTCTGTGAAGTCAACTATCACCATCTCGATCATCATGCTTATTAGAGTGCAAGGTTGAGGATTTTCATCGAGAACTAATCTGACACTAATTGTTCATATATAATACTTCCTTGGTAGTAAAATGAAATCTCTACATTCCATTAACAAAGAAGTCTTTGGTTTTTCATCCATTACCTTTGGACTAAGCTCTATTGGAAGAGCATCTATTGGCACTAATGCAACTCTAACACTTTATCTTCCCTTTAGTTTGTCGTAAAAATTCCAAAAGCATTCCCTTTGAGATTCAGATAATCCATAAGTACCCATCTTCCTAATTGATACTCACACATCATCCTAATAATGAAACACCAACTAAGATTTTGGTAACCCAATAGGTTAGATCTATCCATATCTCCTAGAAACCCTAAAGAAAGGTGTCATAACTCTACTCCCATTCTCTCTAATGTTAATAACTAGATCATCTCATCTAGTTAAGGATCATCACTAGAAATAGACATAACTACTTCTCTCTAGAGTCTCCATGTGAGACTCAATCTAACCACCATGATTAAGTGATCTCCATGTTGCCTTAGATAGAAAAGTTCCACCCCTATCTAGACAATCTAAAAGTGAGAAAATGAAACTCTCTCTCTCTCTCTAATCTCATCTAAGGAAAATAGCTCTAGTAGTGGAATCTATTCCACTTTTCCTTTCCCTTTGAAAGAGATTCTATTGAATCCAATTGCTCTACTCATCCATAACGCGGAACATGTACATAAGTTCTCCATGTTTTTCCTTGCAAAATAGTGGAGAATCAAATTCCCCATATGAAGGAAAATTACACTTAACTTAGAATAAATTAATTGCTTTAAAACTTTCCTTTTGAGCTAAATCCCACTTTTTTTGTTCCTTAAAAGAGAGGTTTGTAAATTCATTTCTCCCCTCTTCCATAAACTAATGCATAATCCCTCATTACATACATCCGTATAAAGATGGAGAACAAATCTCCCATAAATAATGAATGTGTGTGGTGAAGGGTGGAGAAAATAATTTCCTTCTTAGGTACAAAGCCCTCTACTAAAATGGTCAGCAATGATATGACATGATACCATAATGAATGGATGTGTATCCATACTAAAGAAATCATTCTTGCCAACTATCCTCTGTGCAAGGATTTATATGATCCATTTACACGAATGGAATTATCCTTCCTGAAAACTATAAAGTGAGTATGTGGTATTAATGAGGATAAAATTACCCATCACATTATTTATTGGAAGAATAAATCTTCCCTAAACTATGAAGGATAAATCCCCATCCTAAAGAGAAATCTACTAAGAGCTCTCCTTTGATCTAGTGAGACATTCCCCCATGAATGATGAGTCTATTTATCCCTGGCTATACAAGAAGACTGCTCAAAAGGAAGTCATTTCCACCATCCCATACCAGTGGAACCTTCTTCCAATTCATGGTGTCATACTTACATTAAACTGAATATATATATATATATATATATATATATATATATATATATATATATATATATATATATATATATATATATATATATATATATATATGTGTGTGTGTGTGTGTGTGTGTGTGTGTGTATATATATATATATATATATATATATATATATATATATATATATATATATATATATATATATATATATATATATATATATATGTATATATATGTATATATATATATATATGTATATATATATATATATATATATATATATATATATATATATATATATATATATATATATATATATATATATATATATATATGTATATATATGTATATATATATATATATATATATATATATATATATATATATGTATATATATATATATGTATATATATATATGTATATATGTATATATATATATATATATATATATATATATATATATATATATATATATATATATATATATATATATATATATATATATATATATATATATATATATGATGGAATATATAGGTGGATTCTAATGAATCCCATATCCTGAACTCATCTAAGTGGACTCTAATGAACCCCATGTCCTAGAACTAGTGTCATTTGGTTCTATTCAATGTCTGACAGTGGATATTCCTTTCTACTTCAAACTAACTTGTTTCTAGGTACCATGGCTAAGTCTAAGTACCTCTATCTAGATCCTGATACATATATGTATTGGGACCCCAAATATTCCTCATTGAGGGATCTTTGCTCTAAATCATAGATGTAGTGCCATGACTATGGCCTTCCTAATTATCAATCGAATCACATCAGCACCCATTGATGCTTTCTCATGAAACCCATCTTTATGATCCCATCAAATTGGTTTCCTTAGTAGTTTAGCAAAACGCTTCACTGCATACTCAAGTGATGTGCATTAGTGGAACTAGTCAATCTTCGGGAATGTCTCATGATACCCCATAGTCTGCTAATCATACCATGAGACTCTTTTGAAGGTAAATAAACAATCAATATATTAGAGATAATCATAAATATATCTCCCGTGATCCTCTATGCAGCTTTGTGAGACCTATAGGGTTGTTTATGCACACTTGTAATGGTGGAGGTGTATCTCCTTCCCCTTAGCAAACCTATGGTCTAAATCTATAGGGAATATGTGTAGGGATCCAATTACTAATGAAGTTTCCTTATATATGACACTTTGATGGTCAATAAGCTCACCAAGTACATGTTTATAAGCATGCTTGCACTGAATGGCTCTTACCATGCCATAAAATTATTACCTAAAGGTAAGTGCGTATATAATGCTATGAACATTTCCCCAAGGAAATGGATTTCCAAGAAATTTTAACTATAAGATCAAACATAAGGCTTTGCAGGCCAATGTCACACATGCCATTCACTATAGCATAGGGTTTGGCAAGCCCATGGAATACAAGCCATATACTCATATATGAACTCCATAGCTTGCAAAAACATAAAATGCTAGCAATAAGATCTTTGTTGCATAACCTTGTACTTCTTGCAATCATTTTTCCTACAAACCATCAAAAAGTGTATTCCTAGTAAGTTGATCCATCCTTTAGACTTAAAACAATGACAAACTTTGATGCATGCATTTCAATCATATTTCTATGCATGTATATTCAAACATGCCAAAACATAAACATAATGCCTAAGAATATAAGAAGGGTTTGATGTATGAGTTACATGCATCCAAGCCTTTTGGCGAGCTTTGAGACCTTTACACATTTCTTGCTAGTCTCAAAACAAACTTTTAAATGTCTGATGACATCATATCAGTTTCAAAAACATCAAACATGGATATTTGTTGGCATCAACTTCTTCATCACCTCGATCTTTGTGCAAGATAACATCCACGATGGATGGACTCATCAAGAGATAGCTTAGCATTTGGTATCCGAGTAGAGTACAGTCATGCACACTTATAGAGGTTCCAAATCACGTGACAACAAGCCCAATAGGCAAAGAACATCAAGTGGAGGTTCCATTTACATAGACAACCATGCACTCACATGCATGCAGAGTCCAAAGGGAGACTTCTCCCTCCTCCATCATTCTTAGATGGAGAATAGCATATGAGCTCCTCCTTTTATAACCCAAAATAGGCATTGGGATTGGCTATGTGGAATTATTGAGCACTCCTCACAGTAAATTTCCCAAAAAACTTCTCTACACATTTGTGCTAACTCTAAGGGAGAAGGTAAAAAGAGTTTTACATTTCGAACTTTTTTTCCATCTTAGGGGTAGATATTTCAAGAAGGGTTGAGGAGGGATTGAGCAACAATATATATATATATATATATATATATATATATATATATATATATATATATATATATATATATATATATATATATATATATATATATATATATATGTGTGTGTGTGTGTGTGTGTGTGTGTGTGTATGTGTGTGTGTATTTGTGTGTGTATATGCATATGGGATGTGGATATTAGGATAGGGCAAAGAAACTAGTTAATTAACCTCTGTGGACCACCTTTTCAAGCTTGCAAAGTGCCCTAATCAACAAGCTTTCCATTTCACCTTCACACATTGACATGGCAAATGTCTCTGAGTGATAGCTTGGCACTCCAAGATTCGATCAAAGATATTTTTATCATGTTTTGAAGATACCTTTTAAGATTTGTGAAACATCAAATGATGCTTGATTTGGAGAAACTTTGGTGGAGCAAAATCTCTCTGTAGCCCTTCAGTTGATACTAGACAGTCATTTATGGGCCTTGTTTTTATCGTTTGGCATCCAAATTGACTTCTTTCACTTGGATTGGTGTCATAGCTTAGATGTGTAGATGGTTGACCACTTATATTTTATTGGGAAGGATCAAAAGTTGATTCAGTTTTCTTAGTTTTTGTGTTTTGAGGTATTACCACTTGCTTTTTGCATCATTTTCATCGATTTTTGGTGCTACAACCCCCCTCCCCTAGTACCAAGTGGATATTTAAAATTTTCATTTTGGCCTAGAAAAGAGTGCAAATCAAAGCCCCAATACTTGGAAGATCACTTCAAACTCACTTTTGAAAGCTTGGATTGTATCAAGAAAGTGTTCGAGTGTTATTTTTCTCTCTTTTTGCTTCATAAAATTCACTTCCATCTATTCTAAACACTCTAGTTACTTAATTGGGATGATTAAACATGGAAGCTAAGGGAAAGAATCCTTTAAAACATAATTATCCACCTAGGTTGCAAAAAAGTAGAGGATTTAGACCATAGAATTAAAAAGGTAGAGTTAGAGCAAGAGGCCAAGCAAGAAAATGAACACTCCTATATGGAGCTTCGTGATGAGTTTGTGTTGCACAAAAAATTCAATGAGATTAAGGATCAAAACTTTAGGTTAAGGATGGTGATTGGTAGCATGACCTCTCTAATACAACAACTTAAGACTCAGATGATCTCACTGGAGAATCAAGTTACCTCTTTCCTAACTAGGAAAGAAAGAGAGATTCCTAATCTTCATGCTACGAAGATGGATAGGAAGGATATTCCCGTTCTTAGCAAATGCAAAGGAGAGAGTTCTAGGGAGACTCTCCTCCTGAAAGACATCAAGCCACCAACCTTTATGAGGGATGATCATGAGAGGAATAAGGATGTAATCTACACTTTCTTGCAAAAGTGGAATGACATGCATCAATTGAAGGGCACCCCACTTGAGTATCATGTGCTAGAAGCAAGTCTCTTGGTTGGACCATGTGCTTATAAGTGGTGGATGGGCCTTGAGGAAAATTCCATCCCTATGGACTAGACTTAGTTTGAAACTCTTTTCTTGAAACATTTTCTTCGTGAGAATGAGGAAGAGAGGAATTGGGATAAGTGGGATAGGATTACACAGAGAGTTATACCTTTATCCATATACATATCCCACTATAGGGTGATCATATTGAACCTTAAGGGTTTAGATGACTTTCAGAAGATGAGAGGGTTTGTAAGGGGATTCGATAAGGTCATGAAGAGAGAGATGAGAAGAAACATACCTAAGAACTTTGAGGAGGTGATCAAATATGCGAAAATCTATCAGGACAATAACTGTCCTCAATACACTCCTATGGAGATGGATCAGCCCCTCAAACCTGTTAGTGCAACTAAGTTCAAGAAGAAAGTAATTATGGGGAAAAACAAAGTGTTTATAAAGAAATAAAGGTCACAAGGGACCAAGTTACCTACTAAGCAACATGAGATGGCCAAGAGGGAAAACTTGTGTTTTAGGTGCCTATCCCCTAGCCATGCACAATGGAATCGTCCACTTAGTAAGGAGGAAGAAAAGAAGGGAGGTCCAGGGACTAGTATGGACCCTGATCAAGGCAAAAAGATGGTCCACCTAGTTCAAAATCTTCCAATACATGGAAGCCCTAGCTACAAGGAGGTGGAAGTGATGCACGAGGATATAGAACACACCTGTTGTTTGACTCAATCACTATGGTTACCTCAATTTGGACCACATGATCTAGTTAAACTTCATGGTAGTGTCTACCACACATAACTTTATAAACTATGCTCTCGTCAAGAAGTTGAAGATTCCCCAATAGCCTAGTGCACATAAATACATAGTATCTATGATGCAAGGGGAAGATAAGAGGATATGGGATACTATGATATCCAATTCGGAAGTCTAGATACAGGGATACATTGATCCAGACTTTCAAATTATGAATATGGAGAGGATAAAACTTGTCTTAGGTAGAGAGCAACTATTGGGCTTGGGAGACACTTAAATGCAATTACCAAAACAACACTCTTGAATTCATTAAAAATGGAAGTAAATTTTGTATTCAGGGAGAGAGAGATGTACCTAGTGTGCTCTCATCTCATTTTTAGAGTTGTATAGTCTTTTTCATTCTAAACATGTACAAGAGATGTTTTTATTGTATAGTCATGATCTTGAGCATTGTATAAGTGCTTTATTTAATGTATATTTTCGTGCCAATAATGTAAATATCGATAGGACTTCCTATTCTTGATTTTTGTAAGAGTGTATAGTTAAAGGTTTTAAAGATCTTATGTTTGATTTTAGATATGTTTTTCCCAATGACTTACCTAGAGGGCTACCACCTGAGAGAGGGGACACTGATCGTGCCATTGAGGTACTTACTAACACTACCCTATTTGTTAGCCACCTTATAGGCTTAATGTTTTTTAGCATGAGGAGATAGAGAAGCAACTTCATGAATATTTAGATAAGGGCTTCATTAGAACAACTAACTCACCTTGGAAGATCTATTTGATCACTTACACAAAGCTAGGTATTTTACCAAGCTTGATCTTAGGTCATGATATCATGTGATTAGGATTGGGGTAGAGGATGTCCTTAAAACAAATTTTAGAACGAGATATGGGCACTATGAGTTCTTGATGATGCCTTTTGGTCTCACCAATACTCTTACTACTTTCATGAAGCTCATGTATAGTGTGCTATGGACCTATCTAGGGTAGTTTGTAGTAGGCTTTTTGAATGATATTCTGATCCAAGTAGATCAAAACAGTAACAGTTGGAACACTTGAGGAAAGTATTCCAAGTGTTGAGGGAAAATTCACTCTTTGCTAAGGAATCGAAGCCTGAATTTTCAAGCTCACAAAGCTCATGAATAGTGTAGTATGCCCATATCTAGGGTAGATTTTAGTAGAATTTCTTGATGATATTCTGATCCATAGTAGATCAGAACAAGAACACTTGGAAAACTTGAGGAAAGTATTCCAAGTGTTGAGTGAAAATTCTCTCTTTGCTAAGGAATCAAAGTGTGATTTTTTCAAGACAGAGGTTAGATGCCGTGGGCATATAGTCTCCCAAGATGGAATCCAGATGGCTCTTGAGAAAGTATGGGCTATTATGGAATGGCCACATCCTAGGAATCCAGAAGAGCTATAGATATTCCTAGGTTTATTAGGATTCTATTGAAGATTAATTAAGAATTATGCCAAAATTAATGTCTGATGAAGGAACAACTTAAAGGGAAAGGGGAAATCTTTCATTAGGGAGATGGACATAAGTATGGAAAAGTTGAAGGTAGGAATTGCTATAGCTTCACTTTTACATATAAAAGATCCCAATAAACCCTTTGTGGTTGAGACTAACACGAATGATTTTGCTTGAGTGCTTTTAATTTAGGATGGTCAACTAGTGACTTTTGAGAGCAAAAAGCTAGAACGTGCTCACAAGAATTATCTCGTCTATGAGAAAAGGAACGATTGGTAGAGACCTTTCAGGAGTTTGATTATGAGGTTAGGTATAGGGAGACAAAGTTTAATGTAGTGGGTGAGTCGCTTAGCCACATGCCTATGCTCAATAGGATTGAGTTTTACTCAGATCACTAGTGAGCTACTTGAGTCCATTAGAGGGAAATGTAGGCTTGATCTTGAATATTCTAAGATTTGGGAAGCCATACAATAAGGGGATCACGGTACATGGGTTTCCAATGAAGATGGAGTATAGATGGTTACTCAAGAAGGATTCAAGTGGAAGAATTATAGTATCCAAGATGGATATATGTTACATAAAGGTAATGTGTGTCCCTAGAGAGTTTGAGATAAGACAACACATATTGTATGAGTGTCGTGACACACTTATTGCAAGAAACCTAGGAGTTAACAAGACTTATGATCTTGTTAAGAGGAAATTTTATTGGCCTAGACTTCATAAGGATGTCCTAGATTATGTGCTTAATTGCACTAAATGCTAGGTCAATAAAGCTGAAAGATTGAGGACTGGAGGACTACTCTATCCACTAGATATTACTAATGGGAAGTGGGAGAGTATGTCTATGGATCATAATAGGATTATCTAAGATATAGAGAGGGCACAACTCAATCTAGGTAATTGTGGATAGGTTAACCAAAATGGCTAGGTTTATTCCAACACGTATTACTGTGAAGGCACCTGAGTTGGCTAGGTTATTTGTGGAGAACCTGTACTAGTTATATAGTCTTTGTTTATACATTGTTTTTTATCAGGATAGGACGTTTACCAGCCACTTTTGGAGAGTAGTCTTCAAGAGGCTGGATACTAAGATTAGCATGAGTAGGACCAAGCATCCACATTCGGATGGGCAAAGAGAGATGATTAACCAAATCCTAGTGGATATGCTTCGAGCATATGTGAATGAAAGGCAAACTAATTGGGAAGAGTACTTATGTATAGTGAGTTTGCATATAATAGTGCCAAACAATCTTCCATTAGGCATAGTCCATTTATGTTTATGTATGGGTTTCAACCAAGAGCTCCTTATGCAGTAGGATTGCAACATGAGAAAGTCCAAGCTGCAAAGGATTTCTTGGAAGAGATGAACAATATGCTTAGGCTTTCTAAGGAAAAAATTAGGAGAGCTCAAGATATAGCTAGAGCCTATGTTGAACTTTAAAGGAGAGACATCAATGTTGAGGTAGGAGAGCAAGTCTATCTTAGAGTTCCATCTAGGTCTGAAACCATGAAGATGGGACCTTCTCCAAAAATATCTCCTAGGTATTGCAAAAAATTCCCAATACTTAAGAAAATAGAAAAAATGTCTTACCAGCTCCACCTTCTTGAGAATAATCAAATCCATCCAATATTTCATGCTAGCAGCCTTAAGAAAAGGCTGAGTGGATCTAACAAACTCATTCTTGATAGTGAGGTAGTAGAGCCTATTTCTATTCCATCTATTCCACATGATCCTGAGAGCATACTACACACTCAAGAGAAACACATGAGGAGTCACACAAAGAGTGCCTAGTAAAGTGGGAAGATAGTTTAGAAGTTAATGCTACATGGGAGTGGGGTAGCACCCTTGAGAGACAGTTTCCCAATTTTCAATTGCCTTCCTAAAAGTCTTCTAAAAGGGAAGGATATGGGGAAACAACACAGAGTTATGATCATGTACATCGGATACATGGGGTTCAGTGGGAGTATCTTTTCATAGTATGCTTCTCTCTCTCATTAGGAACTTCCAACACCACTTTTGAGGACAAAATGGAATTAAGGGGAAGGAAATGTTATATGGTCTCATGAATAGAGACACCAAAGTGGTGGGAACCCATCCTTTAGTTGGATATTGGAGGGCTCTCACATGAGTTCCGTGTGGCAAATAAGAGAGAGGCCATATGTATGTCTTGAGAGAGGGAAATATAGCTAGGAAGAGATATGTAGCTGGGGGGTCAATCATAAGCATCAAACTCTGTGCATCTTGTCTCTCAAGTCAGTTATCACCATGTTGTTTGTCATGTTGATCAGAGTGCAAAATCAAGGAGTTTCATTGGGAACTAATTTGAAACTTGTGTCAAGAAATGATCTTTTGCTTAAGCTCCATGACGAGCTTGTGGGATCGATCCACACACACAAAGTTGATTTTTGGTTTGCCAACTAGCCACACCTAAACTCTTCATTTTTGAGAGACTCCTCTTCCCCGCATCTACCAAACAGGCATAATGCCCGTAGTGATGCCATGTGCCATCAGTTCCACCTCACCCAAGAGGTTGTACAACCATAGTGTGATATTTTCCTTCCCCTTAAAAGCATTTTTGACCTCAAAAGTGTGGATGAAATGTCTGTAATGGTAGAGAAAGTGCTCTGACTCCCCTGAAACCCATGTACTCTATGTACATGGTCATCTTTGTGTGATGTTTCCCCATATCCTTTCTCTTAAGAAGCCTCGTATGAGATCATCTCAAAGGTGGGAAACTATGTGAGTGGTGCCTACTCTCTCCTATATACACTCAACTTCCAAACTATCACTCCCATGACATATAACATCATCAAAATGACCTAAGTCCATATGATGTATCCTCTATGGAGTAACAATATAAAAAGTAAGTATAAAGTGCCAAGCTTATAGGCTTGACCCTACAATAATGGAGATAATAAACCATAGAATCCTTTAAAATATGGAACAAATTCCCATAAAAAAAGTGACTCCAAACCCATCTAGGATCAAATGATAGATTTGCCCTCATAACACTCTAGGTCTTCTTAACCTTGAGTGTAATCACAAGTAATAGTTTAATCTAAACTATCTTGTGAACTATGCAATTTCATAATCTAGTTCATATAGAAAACTTCCTTGGTAGTAAAATAAAATATTTAGATTCCACTAACCAATAAATTTTTGGTTTATCATCCATTACCTTTGAACTAAGTTCTATTGGAAGATCATCTATTGGCACTAATGAAAGCTCCAAAATTTTCTCTTCCCTTTAGTTTTGCATATGAATGCAGAAAGCATTCCCTTTGAGATTCCAATAATCCCTAAATTGATACTCAATCATCATCCTCATGATGAAACACCAACTAAGTTTTTGGCAACCCAATAGGTTAGATCTATCACCATCTCCTAGAAAACCTAAAGAGAGGAGTCATAACCCTACTTTGAGTCTCACTTATGTCAATAACTAGATGATCTCATATAGTCAAGGACCATCACTCAAAATAAACATAAGTACTTCTCTCTAAAGTCTCCTTGTGAGACTTAATCTAACCATCATAATTAACTAATCTCCCTATTGCCTTTGACAAAAGAGTGCCACTCCCATCTAGAAAATCTAAAAATGAGAAACTCAAACTGTCTCTCTCTCTCTCTCTAATCTCATCTAAGGAAAAATGCTCTAGTAATGGAATCTATTCTACCTCCCCTTCTGCTTTGAAAGATATTTTCTTGAATGCAATTGCTCTACTCATCCATAATTGAGAGCATGTATATAAGTTCTCCATGTTTTTCCTTCAAAAATAGTGAAGAATCAAACTCCCATATGAAATAAAATTACACTTAAAATTAGAGTAAATGAATTCCTTTTAAAATGCAGACTAAGAGATGTTTTCTAAACACCTCTTCTCACTAGTTTAAAACATGCTCTATTCTTCTCTTGTGAAGAAATCATTTTTTCCTTTCTTTTTTCTATTTCAAGGAACAAGAGCTAAAATGAGACCTCTGAGCTAAAGTGAGATCTCTCCTCAATCTCTGAGCTAAATCCCACTTTCTCCTTAGGCCCTGTAGGCTATGGCACACAAGCCATTCACTATAGCATAGGGCTTGAAAAGCCCATGACATACAAGCTATATACTCAAGTCTGAACTCTATAACCTACAAAAACATAAAATGCTAGCAACAACATCTTTTTTGCATAAGCTTGTACTTCTTGCAATCATCTTTCCTTCAAACCATCAAAAAGTGTATTTTCCTGGCAGGTTGATCCATCCTTTAATCTTTAAACAATGACATGCCAAAACATAAACCATAATGCCTAAGAATATTAACCATATGTCCATGAATGGTTTGATGTTGGAATTGCATGCATACAAGCCTCCAAGTATTTTGTCGAGCTTTGAGACCTCTATACATTTCTTGCCATGTCCTAAAACAATCTTTGAAATGTTGAATGATATCAGATCACTTCTCTAAACATCAAACATGTCAAATGATTATAAAAAATCATGAAAATATGCCAAAAAATACATATGTAATCCATCTCTAGACCTGCAAAAAGTTTTCTAGGACCTGAGAATAATCATAAAATGTAATGTATAGTATGTATAAGTGCCTAAAAGTGAAATTACTTCAAACACCTTTTGGTTTGTAAGATATTGCTTTTGAAAGGTAGTTGTCAAAAGTTGTTCAAACTTTGGTGACCTACATAGAGCTAGAATAATACATAATTTTCAAAATTTATTTTCATAAAAGAAAAATACATCTTGTGTTGTTTGAAAATAGCCATAACACGTCCAATTTGGAATTTCCAAGACGAAGGTATGGGCATTGAACTTACAACCTCCCAGCTAGGAGTATGATGCACTAACTATGCCCCAAAAGCCATGGTTGAGGATTACTTTCTAATCCTCTCTCTCTTAAGGTGTGGTTCATCCACCTCTTGCTAGGATTATGCGACATTATTTCCCCCTTAAATTGGGCATATTCCTTAATGCTCAATTATGGACCTTCTATCTAGCTTGGTAGGCTCCTTCCCATGGTTGAGCACCTCCATTAGCCTCAAATTCCACCAGATGGATCTATTTTGGACCTATCCAACCCTCTATTGATGCTTAAATGCCCATGTGCTTTCATTCTTGGCCAATTTTAAACTCATCCATAGTTAAGTGCTTCCCAAGTGCCCACAATTGAGGATTTCGGCCTCCATGTTGCCCAAGTTCCTCAACTAGGCTCTAATACTTATGTTCCCAGCTATGTTTATGATGGGCTGACCACTTGCCCCAAAAGCCATGGTTGAAGATTACTTCCTAACCCTCTCTCTTAAGGTGTGGTTCATCCACCTCCTGCTAGGATTCTGCGACATCCAATGACAAACCATATGCTCTTGCCCTTTCATGGCAAACCCAAGATGTTGCTTCATGTTAACCTCTTATTGCCAATCACCATTCAAGAAAGCTATTTTTATGCCCAAATGATGTACTTTCTAACCTAGTTGGGCAGCCATTGCAACCATGGTATGAATGGTAGTCATGCATGAAGTAGATGCAAAAGTTTCTTAATAGTCAATGTCATATTGTTACGCATATCCTTTGGAAACCAATCTAGCTTTGTAACCATAAATGCTACCATCTCTTCATTACATGCGGTTGCAATAAGAGAATAATCCACAATATTACTTGATGTAGCAAGAGGTTGATCTTGTTCTACCAAGTAAAGATACACTCAATCTGTTGTCCTACAAAATTTGTTTCAACCACTTTGGCATAGTTTGTGCACTCTTGATAGACATGCATTCATCATGTGATACATCGCCAACATGTAAATCATGCATGGACTGAATTTTGTGCTCATTTTCAACCATATTTTGATGCAAATGTTCAGCCATATGTGGTTGGAAATTTCCAAACGTTCTAACCATGTTTGGCTAGAAATTTTCACCCATCTTTGACTAAAATTTCTTTGCATTAGTTTTTTTAAGCCCTTTTGACCTCACTTGGCTGATCTACATGGCCATAGGCAAGCACACCACTTTGGAACAAAGGCATGAGTGCATGAGACACATCTTGTGAGCTAATTGTTGGCTGTTTTTCCATTCAAGTAGAGGGAAAACTAAATTTTTAGCAAACACCACATCTTGACTCACAATAATTATGTTTGTCAATGGATGGTACAAATGATATCCCTTACCTTGAGCACTATAACCAACAAATATACATTTTTTTGCCTTGTCATCAAGTTTCTGTTGTTGTGATGGCACAAGAGCATATGACAAACAACCAAACACATGCATCTAAATAACCATAGGTTTATGTCCATTACAAGCCTCATAAGGAGTGATGAATCTCAATGATTTTGTAGGGAAGTGATTCAACACATAGTTTGCACACATGACCGCTTCCATCCAAAACTTGTCAGGAAGGTGCTTTCCTTTAACCATACATGGTGCCATAAGGAGTATTCTATTTTTATGCTTAGCAACACCATTTTACTAAGGTGTATATGGCACTATACATTGGTATAAGATTCCTCTTTCATGAAGAAAAGCATTAAAATCATCTGACATGTATTCAATTCCATGATCTGTGCATAGAGTCAAAAGCTTGTTTCCAGAAAAATTTTCAACCATAGCTAAAAATGTTTTGAAGAAAAAGAATGGCCTCATTATTTTCTCTGATAGGATACACCTGTTACAAAGTACTTGCTACCTGCCATGGACTCTTCTTGAGATGGACCCCATACATCAGTATGAATCAAGTCCAAAATACCTCTGCGTTGCAATCCTGCTTTTGAAAAAGGATTTCGTACCTATTTTCCAAACTGACATGCCTCACAAACAAAATCCGAATCTTGCTTAGGTAGTTGTGGTAAACCTTCAACCAGTGATTTCTTTGCAATATCTTTTAACCTGCCAACACTGATGTGTCCTAATCTTTTATGCCATAAATCCAATTGACTTACTTGAGTCCCATTAACCATTGTATAACCTGCATAATCTAGAACTTCAACTTCATAAGTATATAATCTGTTTACCTTTTGTCCTTTTATAACAAAATTCCCATCCTTCTTCTGATAAGCCTACCATTGATTATTATCAAAATCGACCTTTACTCCATTGTCCTCCATATGTCCAATTGAAATGAAATTTCTTGTAATAGTAGGAACAAACAAAACATCTCTAAGAGTTACATGTTCATTAAGTGGAAAATCACCAATGTAAACTACTTCATGCTCAGTACTATCTCTTGTAGCAATTGTGACTCTTGAATCAGGTTTGTGTAAGTTCACAAACATATTCATGTTGTGACTCATGTGGTTTGAGCAACCACTATCTACATACCAAGTTTTGTTGTTTGCCTTCCTCTTATGTGTCTCTGTATGCATAGCCATAAGAACGTTTTCCTTTTGTGTTTGAGCCTCCTCTCGTACTATGTTGTTGTTGTGATGCATGTGATCTTGGCCTCTTCCTCTTTGTCATCCTTTAAAACCACCTCTTCTATTTGGATTGGAGAAGCAATCCCTGGCATAATGACCAACTTTACCACAACAATGGCAAGTAAAGTCACCTTGCTGGTTTGGTTGAGTCTGTTGACTTTGTTGTGTTGTTCTTCCTCCTCTAGTAGCATTGAAGCTTCCTCTTCCTCTTGCATTGATGTTGAATCTTCCTCCTTCTCTCCAATTTCCTCTACCTCTTGATCTATTTGATGAAGTATAAAGAGCTTGTCCTTGACTACCTCTTTGTGAATGATAAGAGTTGCCACCTTCTATGTTGATTTCTTCAGTCATCATGAGCGTTTGTAAATCTTCAAAGGATGGTAGATTCTCTCAAGTCATGATAGACGTAATGAAAGACTTCCATCTTTCATCTTCTCTCAAGCCATTTAACATGCTATTAAACTTTATATCCTCACTAGGAGATGCATTAATAGAGGCTAATGCTTCAATAAGAGATTTTACCTCAAGAACATAATCATTAACTGATTGTCGTGGCTTCTTTTTTACTCTTGTCAGCTCACCAATAAGTTGTGTTTGCCTCGCTCTGTTGGTAGTTGCAAATAACCTTTCTAGAGGCTCCCAAGCCTCTCTACTAGTATTCAAACATCTTATATGCCCAAGCATAGTATTGGAAACTATTTATGATATAATAAACAGAACTCTTCTGTCTCTTTCGATCCATTCTTGCTCTCTTGCTCGATCTGCTTGTGTAGGAGCTTCTGGTAATACCGGCCTCACTTCTGTACCTGTTATCAATCCCCAAAGACCTTTAGACATGAGATAAGACTCCATTCTAAATTGCCACATGGGATAATTTCTCCCATTTGATAACTTCTCAATTGATGCACTCAAATTTGCCATGTTGAATTATTGTAAACAAACAGGAAAATTCAATAATCTTTATGAAAGATCTGATAAAAAAAAAAACAAAAGCTCTGATACCACAATGCTGTATTTACAAACTTGTAAACATCAAAGTACACAACGAAACATGATGAGACCTCCCAAGATCTTCAAAACACCAACCAAATGTTTCCAAACTTCAAAAACAAACTTTCCACCAAAATTTCAAAAAAACAGAAATAGGTCATTGCAGCAATATAACAACCAAAAACGCTCTGAACATAATTTGGAAAAAATAATCATATATGCTGAAAGTAGACTCTAAGTAGCATGTGTTAAAAACAAAAAACATAAAAAAATGTGGAGTATAGCTCTTGCACGAATAGCTTGAAGTGAAGGTATGAGGAGGCCTACAACAGCAAGGTATGACTAACTGTCTAAATTGAAAACTGATATAGAGCAGCATGAAAAATTCAAGATCTATGAAAAATTTTGATATGCATAGAAAATATCAGAGCTAAAGAAACTCCTCCAAGTGAAATCACTCAAAAAGACCTCATAAAGACGGAGATATGAAAGTTTGAATAGAGGTATGTCTCTGATGAGACACCGGATAGACACAAGAAAGAAGATCTACAAAAACGCCTATTTTCACGAAGTTTTCTCATTTAAAATTGTAGAAAACCTGATCTAATTATATATTACAAATTTTAAACTTCGCAACACAACAAGAATCATTCAATTTGGCCACCTACACTAAGCGAAATACTCTTTTTATTGAGAGGCTGTCAACAGAAGCACCTTCCTTGTCTAAAAATAGACACCTCTCCTTTCCTTCTTACTTTTATCTACTTTTATCTACTTTTACTCTAAATTTGGAGATGTGAGCACCTTCACATGTTATTTATCATAAATAATAAACTCCATAAGCCTAAAAAATAATACTTTAGAGCTTGTTCTTATGTAACATTTACTTCCCATACTCATCAAATTTGGATAGAAAGTTGTACTCAGATGCAGATTGGGTAGGATGTAAGGATGACAGAAGAAGTACTTCTGGATATTTATCTTTTGCAGGTAATAAGCCCATCTCATGGTCTTCAAAAAAGAAACCAACTGTTGCTCTATCTTCAATAGAGGCTGAATACAGGGGATCAACAAATGCTACACAAGAAGCTATTTGGATTAGATTGCTCTACTCAAATTTGGGACTTCACTAACCGATTCCCACAAGACATCCCTTCCATCTATGGAGAATAGGAAGATGAACAGACTCATGAGTAGTTAGACTTTGAGTCTAATTCTTTGCCAGAATTGCCTCATTTCATAGGCCCATGGGAAGCAAAGTCTACATGCATGAGAGCACCCATAGTCATGGTAAGAAATGAGAATTCCGTCATACCTAGGAATACGGAGGTAGTGAAGGACACTCAAGTTTAGTGCAATCTCACCTTAGAAGAGCTACTCAAAGTCAAACTGGAATTGTGGAAACACATAGCCAACAAGATGCCAAAAGTAGCGAAACCTCGATCCCTAGTAGGATCTCATAGAACAGTATCAGAAATACCCTCGAACAAGATAGGAGATATGAGCGAAGGAGAGGAAGGAAACACCTATCTTCCCATCACTCATCAAGGTTATAGAATATGTGACTTCAGCAAGAATCAGGCCTATGAGATGATTCTGGAAAGACCATTCCTGAGACAATTTCTAGTACAGGATTGGGGAACCAATTCCTTGTATTTGCAACACTTAGGTGTCACAACCAAAGTTAATCTCAAGGATTACTCTCATAGAGATGTGCCCCCTATACAGTGGGATCCCATCCATAGAACCACGGAGGGCACTGAGTCAGTGCATTCCATAGGATCAGGATCCTCATGGATGCATGAAGACACTCACTTGTGGATGTGTAAAATGGCAGAAGAAGAAGAGAGAAGAGAAAAGGATAGAGAGGTAGGTGCTAAGGAAACTCATAGATCAATATGAGACCCAGCCTATGCACATGTAGTCTTCCTAGATGAGGAATTTGAACCTCATGGTTGGGCAAAAATCCTAGCAACAATGGATGTAGCCATCAATGAAGAACAATGGATGTAGCCATCAATGAAGAACAATGGACACCACACTGTGATGAAGACGGCTATGACATTTCTATCTTCACTATAGAACCAATCATGTGTGATTCGGTTCTTGAAGAATGTGAGCCTAGCATTGATGTACTTGAAGAAGCAAGTGATTCAGGTCTAGAATCAATCATTATGGATCCCTTTTGTGCATTAGAAGAAGAATTCATGTATGAAGTAGAAGCTCACCCTCAAAGACATGAAGAATTTGAATGATGTGAGATTAACCACCCAGATAACTGCCAAGAGTGAAGACAAGAAAAGAAAGAAGAGAGAAGTCGCACCAGAGGAGGAAGAATCTTTGTTTGAGGTTCCGAAAAATTTCAAGAAGTATGAAGTAGAAGATAGGAGAGTCATGATAAGGATGCCTAAACATGAAGCACAAGCAAGAGAGGCCTATGATAACAAAGAGAAGACTAAGAAAATCATTGTGACCATAGAGGAAGGTGAAGAACGATGCACATACATAGGACATGATTTGACAGAGGAAGAGGAGCAAGAGTTGGTAGACTTGCTACGAGAATATCGAGATGTTTTTGCATGGAATTACAAGGATTTGAAAGGCATAGACCCTGACATATGCTCACATACAATTCCCATGACCTTAGAGGCCAAGCCCTCTAAGAAGAAGCCATACACATATAACAACAATTATGCTGCCAAGATCAAGGAAGAGATAGATAGATTGGTGGAAGCAAGATTTATCTATGACATTGAGCACACTGAATGGGTATCCCCCATTGTAGTGGTGCCCAAGAAGAATGGGAAACTACGTGTATGCATTAACTTGAAAAAGGTTAATGCAGCCACTGTTAGAGATAGTTATCTGCTTCCTATCACTGAGCATCTTTTAGAAAGAGTATAGGCAAGGAAGTATACAGCTTCCTTGATGGATTCTCTAGCTACAATCAAGTGGCTATTGCTCTAGAAGATTAGCATAAGACAGCTTTTGCCATAGGGTGGGGCATATTTGCTTTTCAGGTAATGCCATTTGGGCTTACCAATGCACCAGCTACCTTTAAGAGGCTAATGTGCCATGTGTTTAAAGAGTTCTTGAGGAGAAACTTGGAAGTTTATGTTGATGATCTATGTGCTCATTCCAACCTAAGACAAACACATATACCGGAACTCAGATTAATCTTTGACAAATGTAGAGAATATCAGGTCTGCTTGAACCCAAAGAAATGTGTTTTCATGGTCAGGCAAGGTAAGATTCTAGGACACATCGTGTCAAAGAACGGCATATCCACGGATGAAGATAAAGTTAGAGCTATTGCAGAGCTACCTAGGCCAAAGACTATCAAGGAAGTACAAGCTTGCATGCGGCATTGTGGCTATTACCAACGTTTCATACATATGTATGAAGTCATTGCCAAGCCTCTATGCTCCTTTCTGACTAACTTTGAGTGGACAAACGACTATGAAACCTCCTTTAATGAGCTTAAGCGATGATTATTTTTAGCACCAATCTTGACTACACCAGATTGGAACAAGCCATTCCATGTTCATGTGGATGCATCCAATTATGCTATTGTATGTGTACTAGCACAACCCATGGGTGAAGGTAATATGGATCTTCCAATAGCCTATGCCAATAGACAATTGAATGTGGCTGAACGAAATTATACCACTACTGAGAGAGAAGGATTAGGCATGGTATATGCGGTTAAGAAGTTTAGACATTATTTGCTTGCAAATAAGTTTAAATTTTTCACAGACCATCAAGCATTACTCTATCTAGTGAACAAACCCTGCAATATAGGAAGATTAGTAAGATGGTTCCTTTTTCTAATGGAATATGGTTTTGAAGTTGTGGTTAGGAAAGGTAGGGCTCACCTTAGGTCAGACCACCTTTCTATACTAGCTTCAGGGGAGTCCCCTCAAGGAGTATCAGATGAACTTCCTAATGCCTATTTGTTCAATCTAAAAGTAGTGCCTGAGTGGGCCAAAAACACAAGGAAGAAGAAGAAGCTTGGAGCACAACACAAAAAATACTGAATGTATTACCAAGTGAATGTACAAATAAGCCACCTATTAGGGTTATAGGCATATATAGAAGCCAAGGGAAAAAACCTCATAAAGAGGAAAAGTGCCCTGGTGGTCCTAAGTGTGTTCACACACATGACTATTGCAATAGGCACATATGCCAAACTGATCTCTCCAACAGAGAACCTCCCAATGACATAATGATAATGCACCTCAATGTTCTTTGTGTGATCATGGAACACAAGGTTCCTCACAACTACTAATGCACTCTGACTCTTAGTGAAGATGGTGGTGGCAAAAGACTGACCAACACCCAAATCAACCAAAAGGCATCTTAGCCACACACACTCAAGAGTCCCTATGGAAGCTACTTTATATTTAACCTCACAACTAGACATGGCCATAGTAAGTCATGAGAACACAAGGTTCCTCACAACTACTAATGCACTCTGACTCTTAGTGAAGATGGTGGTGGCAAAAGACTGACCAACACCCAAATCAACCAAAAGGCATCTTAGCCACACACACTCAAGAGTCCCTATGGAAGCTACTTTATATTTAACCTCACAACTAGACATGGCCATAGTAAGTTGCTTCTTGCTCAACCAAGATATGCATGAGCTACCAAGCGTGAAGCAAGAGCCACTAGTGGGCACACAAGTGTCATAGCAACCCACCTAGTTAGAGTGAAAAAAGTGTAAATCTGGTGGTAGTGATCCCCCCTTGGGATAGAAAAATCCAAGTAGGTAGGTACAACTCAAGTAGTGAAAGATGCACTTAATTGCTTGCCAATTCTTGACCCCTAGGCAATGCATAAACCTATTTATCTGAGAGACAAAAAACTAAATAACATGCCAAGTTATGCATAATTAAATCAAGCAATCCAACAGTCTACTAATAGAGAACAACATCAAATGCATCTCTAGCATCATGAAGACTTAACCATAGAACTGTTTCCATAGGAGTGGCAATAGGTTTGCAATCTTCAAGGCCAAAACACTGTAATAATGTGTAAACATATTTTTTTTTACACAAAACTATTCCATCATCAAATTGCATAAATTGAATGCCTAAATAATGATGAAAATGCCCCAAATATGACATTTCAAAAGAGTGTTCTTCTTTAGGGTCACCAATGTTTATCATGGTTTTTTCAAACAACATGTGTTATATGTCTATTTCTTTGCCAAGGTTGTTAAAATGGGTGCTTTTAACAACATCAATACCATTGTCTTCTTCCATAGCCAGTCCACTAAGCCTATTATGCCTGTTAGGTGAAACATTGGTAGACCGATAAGGTGTGTGGTCTAGGAGAATAGTCAACGATTTGTTTGGATTTTGATTCCTTTTATTGACTAGCATAAAGCCATCTTCATCAACTATATCATAGGTTTACTTGGAAGGTTTCTTTATTTATGTAGAGGACAATCTCTAACAAAGCGTCCTTGATTGTGACAGATCAAATAGGAGTTTCGTAGATTCTTATAAAAATATCCTACACGTGGTTCACTTTTCCAAAATCATCTATGAGCTCTATCTTTGTCCCAAGTTTACCCTCCATATCTATTTCAAGAAGAACTTCTAGGTTCCATCTTGGGTTGATAAATGGAGGTTCTTTGAAGGTCATGATAGTGCCAAGGGAGCTAGCAATGCCAACAAGACTCTGGATCCACTTTAGCGGCAAGTTGAGAAACTGGATGCAAATTGGAAGTTTTTTGTGGTTTACCAGCGAGGGAATTGAAGGCAGGGTACCATTTGAAAAAAAACTATATAGGCGTGTCTCTAATCAACCAATTGGGTTACTTAAGCACAAGGTCAAATTGTGCCACATTTTTGAAGAAAAATAAAAACTACCCATTATTTTGATATTGAATTCATGGAATCTACAAGTCGAGGGCTCCAAAAGAATTCGTAAGGTAGAGTTGCAAAATTTCAAGAAGAGGTCTTGGACCTTGGCAAAGTTTGAAAAGGGTAGGTTTCCTCTAAAAACCATATTGCATCATTCATTTCTTGTTTGGGAGAACAAAATAATTTCCTAGTATTAGTATTATCTCAATTTTCTTGAGGTTGTTGACTCTCCCTATGTAACTCTTTTTTGCTAGAGCTTCTAGTGACTGTGGGCGAGCAAAGATAAGACCCTATAGAATGTCTTTATGTATCGGGGATGGAACTCCAACTTCTTCCATATCCCTAGGACTTTTGGTTGTGTGTGTTATTTTTCGATACACATAGGTTCTTTTTGAATCAAAGAGTGAAGAAAAGCATTGTTATCAGGAAAAGAGGGAGTATGGATTATCGGGGAGAGGTTGGAAGAAACAGTCCTACTCCACGATGCCATCTTTTGTGAAGCCACTTCAAGGATAGGTTCTCTTTCTACATCGGTATTGAGTTGACGTTCATTGGTATTTTCTTGTTCTTCCCAATAGTTAGCATATTACTTTCTCAAGTCTAGAGGCAATAGCCTCATGGCCCTTGAGGGCCGTCCGGGATGCACCATGCAATAAACAAGCAATGCAAGACCGTACATAGGGATGAAGCATGCAGTGGCCATGTACTAAACTCTACATAATTCCCAAGGAGCTATGAACCTTGAATGTGTTGCCCTAACCCTACCCTCTTTGTCTTTCTTCTTTGATTATGCAACCCAAAGGTTTTGAAGAACGAGGTACATAACATTTAGTATGCAAGCTTATGAATGCACTTTATAGTTTGAAGCAAGCACCAAGAGCATATTATGAAAAGATACATTTGTACTTTTTATATATTGCTTCTAAAAACTCTGAAGCTTCTCGTACCCTCTATGTTAAAGTTGAGACAAATTTCTTGATTATAATTATCATTTATGTTGATGACATGATTGTGACAAGTGCCAAGGATTCTGACCTTCAATTATTGAAGTGACAACTTAAGCATACATTTGATGTTAATGAACTTGGGATTTTTACATTACTAACGCATTGAAGTCAAATTTTAAGAATAATTGCACTTATATAACACAACAAAAGTACATTGAGAAACTTTTAGAAAGGTTTGAAATAACAGATTGTAAAACAGTGCAGACACCTATGGATGTTAATGTCTCATTACATGTAGATGGAGACTCATAATTTTTTTATTCTACTTTATATGGTCAAGTAGTTGATGCTTCATCTATCTATGCAATATACGTACTAACATTCAGTTTGTAGTTTCTCAATTGTCAAGTTTCATGCACAAACTATTGAAAATTCATTGGAAAGCAATTAAGAGAATATTCAGATATTTGAAGAGAACTTTGAATTATGCTATGCTATTTTCAAGGTTGTTGCATTTCATACTAAATTTTTTTGTAGATTTTGATTGGGCAAGTGAAAAAGACATAAGAAGAAGCACAAATGATTATTGTTTTTATATTGGAGATTGGCTTATCTCATGGCTTTGTAAGAGATAGTCAATAGCAGATAGGCTTTGTAAGAGATAGTCAATAGCAGATACTTCATCAAGTAAAGTAGAGAACAGATCTGCCTTTATAGCTACACTTGAAGCGATTTGGTTAAAAGAAATTCTAAGTTATCTTGATGTTCATGTCCATCTACCTATTGGTACATTTGGCAAGCCTAAGTGCTTGGCCAAATATTCAAGACTACACATTATTCCCTTCACCTCATAAGAGAAAACATATTTGAACACATGCTTGCCATTTTGACAAAGTTACCTTTGATAAAGTGTAAAAGTAAAAAGGAGAAAGGAATCTCATGAAGTTAGGGAGCTGAACCTAAAGTGTAGGAACACTTTTCGGTGAGGGAAATAAATTTGAACTCAAGAAATGAGTATAAAAAGAGGAGATTTTAGCCGGAGGGATAGGATCCACTACGAAGAGTCATTGAGCTACATTATTGAGCATACCTTGAGCTCAACGCATGTAAGATTAGTCCTCTACACATCCCATGTATCATATGTGCATTATCGGATACGAATTCATACATTTTCTTCATGAGCATCTCTGTCTATTGTTCTCCCCATATCGTCATTATTTTAGTGATATTGCAAAAACATTTTCTTTGTGCATACTTGATCATTTGCTACAATTTAACTTGTTATAGTTAAAGTAAAGTTTCTAGTTTATATTTATCAAGTTTCATTAAGTTGGTTTAGCCAATCTTGAGATATGAACTGAGAAAGTCTATTGCGTCTGCATATGATCTTGCTCTTGAAATATCGAGATGAGCCCTTTGAGTTGCTAAACTTATTTCTCTATGTATTGTGCCTCTAAATTCATGGAATAACTTGTGTTAGTTAGCTATACATGTGAGTTAGATATGTGCAAAAGCTCTCTGGTCAATTCACCAGGCTATAAGCTCTGAGCAAAACAGTGGACACTTCTATTCCCAAAATAGAAGGTTTCTTCACTATTCTAGTACATCCAAATCATCTGTTTTGATGTAAACTTTTCAAAGTGATACTCCAAAGTACCTAGTGGATATAAATGCACTATTGTGAAGCCAAAGGAGTCTACCAAGCATTCTTGGGGCTAACTTGGTAGGTGTAAAGCAGGTTTTGTGCAATGCCAGCTCATATCTGGAGCATACTCAACCATCTCCTCACAGTGGTATCAGAGCAATAACAAATTAACATGGGAGATGAATTTCCTTCATCCATAGACAAATTGGATCGAGGTAATTACTTAGCTTGGTCACTTAGAATGGAAGCATATCTTCAAGGGAGAAGCCTCTATGGTTACATTTCTGGAGATGAGATGATGCCAATACTTAGAAGCAAAGGACAACCAACTCAAGAAGAACAAGAAAGATTAACCACATGGTGCTCAAAGGATGCTCTAGCTAGGTCATACATTCTTAACTCAATCTCTGATTTTCTACTTTCACACATCATGAGTTTCAAGACTTCACAAGGGACTTGGAATGCTCTTGAAGCATTCTTTTCATCAAGTACCAAGGCTAGGAAGAATCAACTCTTTATGGAATCCACTACAATCAAGAAGATGCCCAAGCAAAGTGTGATTGATTTTGTCACCAAAATGGAAATAGCAGATCAACTTGGGAGCATTGGAGAAGTCATTGATGAAGAGCAAATAGTGAGGTAGGTGATCAATGGAATAAAGATAGATGACAAATGGGAATCTTTCACCAAAGCCATGGACCTCTACATGGATATGCAGGTTCCTGATTTTAGCACCCTCATGGGACAATTGTTCACATATGAGGCAAAGCTAATGAAGAATGGAGACAACTCAAAAGGTAATCAATCCTCTGGCCTATATGTAGATAAGGACAAGAGTAAGGATGGTAAAGGCAAGAGTAAAAAGTCTGATGATGAAGGTAGTACCTCTCAAGCAAACTTTGTAGGTAGAGGAAGGGGCAAAGGAGGAAGACAAGGCAGGGGGAGATCTCAAAGATCCTCTCCATGTGCCATATGTGGCTTAACTAACCACATTACTAAGAATTGTTTTAAGAACCCTAGAAAGCAAAGAGGAAGAGGCTACAATAGAGGTAGCTATGGAAGCTCAAGAGGAAGATTCAACAATAACAATGGTTACAACAACAACTCATATAACAACAATAACTATTAAGGAGGATATAGAGGAAGCAGAGACTACAACAACTATGCAGATGATCAAACTCAAGAGGATTCATTACTTTTGATGAATATGTCTATGAAACAAGGTAAAGCAGGTGAACATGTATTCTATATAGACTTTGGTTGCTCAAATCATGTTGCAGGGAATGTAGCTCTAGTCTCAGACTTGGAGGGTCCAAGGAATAGACATGATGTCCAAATAGGAGATGACACAAGGCATCCAGTGGAGAAGATAGGAAATGTAAAGACTATGGTAATATGAACCTATTGAGCATGGTATAGTATGTGCCCACCATAACCAAAAATCTCATAAGTGTTGGCTAGATTGTTGAGAACGGTTGCAGGTCAGATTCACAAAGAATGGATCATTTGTTGAGGATGCACATCAAGGATTCAAGAGGATAGCAAGAGGAGAAACATCAGGTAGACTATTTACATTTGAGCTCCAAGATACTAAGAACATTGCTTTGTTCAATTATGGTAGTCAAACATTATGAGCATTGGAAATATGGTACAAGAGGTTAGCTCATACAGGTGAAATGGCTCTAAAGCAAATCAGTAGGGATCAGATTGTGCTTGACTTACCAAATATCTCCAAGCAACACATGATTTACAAATGCAGTGCTTGTCAATTTGGCAAGTCTCATAGACAACCATTTACAAAGAAGGGATACATTCATGGAGACCTATTGGAGCTAGTTCATACTGATGTATGGGGCCCAAGTAAGGAGCCATCTATCTCTCAATCCAGGTATTATGTGTCTTTCATTGATGATTGTAGTAGTTGGACAATACTCTATTTCATGAAGCATAAAGATGAAGTGTTCTCTTGTTTTAAGAAATATCTAGCACTTGTTTAAAATCAAATAGGAAAGACTTTGAAGAGGCTAAGGTGACATGGAGGGGGAGAATATTTCTCCCATGAAATTGATGTTCATCTCCAAGATAGAGGAATCAAAAGAGGGATTGCAACCAGATATACTCTAGAGCAAAATGGAGTAGCCTAAAGGAGGAATAGAACCATAGTGGAGGCTGTAAGGTCAATGCTAATTGAGAAGAAGTTGCCCAATTACCTATGGGCAAAGGCTGTATCTATAACCACCTATTTGATCAATAAACTCCCATCAAAGCGTTGGATGGGATGACACCTTATGAAGCATGGAATGGAAGAAGACCCAGCCTTCACCATAGTAGGATCTTTGGGTGCATAACATATGCACGCATACCTTCACAAATCAAAGGCAAATTGAATCCAAAGGTAGAGAAATGTATATTCATTGGTTATGATCTTAATGGAAAAGGCTATAGATTATATAATCAAGTAATAAAGGCTTCATTGTTGGCAAAGATGTTGTTTTTGATGAAAACAAATCTTGGTTTGAAGATGATTGCAAGAAAATCAAAGTTTCCTATGACGTAGAGGAAGAATTTCCGACATTGAAAAAGAGGAATGAGCATATGCATGAAGATTCAAGTGATTATGATGATGACCATAAGACCCCAAGAAGAGAAATCAATTCTTCAAACTCCAAAGGTAAATCTAAAGTGTAGGAATTGAGAGATGTGGCAAAATCGTCTCAACAAACTATAAAAAGATCTACTAGATAGAGAAAAGGAAGCCAAAAAGATATTGCTATGACACATCCTTTGTCACTAAGCATTCAATTTATATTGCTCAGGATACAAACTTAGAAGAACCATCAACATATGAAGAGGCCAAGAAGAAACCAGAATGGAGAGATGCCATGGAAGAAGAGATAGAAGGTCTTCAAGAAAATCAAACTTGGAAATTGGTTCCCAAGAAACCATCCATGAAGGTTATTGGATCAAGGTGGATTTACAAGGTAAAGAAGAATTCTGATGGCTCAATTAACAAATACAAAGCAAGGATTGTGGCTAAAGGTTTTGCTCAAATCCAAGGTATAGATTATAGTTGCTCCAACAACATCATGTTTTTCAAACACTTCAGTACTGAATGAAAAATATAAAAGAAAATATGACTTATCAACAGAGATTCGATGCCAGGCATCGAGTTGCTTGGAAAACTTGATCTTTGTAACTCATCACACAGTAGGTAATCATGGAGATGATGGAGAGAGGCTTATACACAGAACTTTACTCAGTTCTTCTCATAACTATAAAAACTCAGAAGTTTTACAGATGCTTTCTCACTCAGAGAAGCCCGACTATACTCAGTCATACAAAAATGAGTTCTTCTCACTTTCTCATTGTCTTCCTCCTTCTTCTTCTCTCTTCGCGTCAGTTAATACTAACTAACTTATATAGACTTTCTCATTCCCGTGACTTTTAAAAAACTTCTAGAACTAAAGTGAACTAACTTTACAAGTATAATACATTTGTGAATTTGTCCCTTCACATAGGCATGGGATTTTCTTCCTAAGATTTGACCTTCAAATATAGGTCCAATTAGTGAGTGTTTCTCCAAGGATGCCTGGCATCGAATCTCTGTTGATAAGTCATATTTTCTTTTATATTTTTCATTCAGTACTGAAGTGTTTGAAAAACATGATGTTGTTGGAGCAACTCGATGCCTGGCATCGAATTCCAGTTGATAAGTCATATTCTAAGTGTGCATGAAATCACCTATAGTTTTGGTGTCCAAAAGATCAAGACTTTATGCGGGAAGTCGATGCCCGGCATCGAATCCCTGCTGAAAAGTGGCCAAAAACATCCCAAGTCGATGCCCAGCATCGAATTCTCGTTGCAAGTCGATGCTAGGCATCAAATTCTAATTTTAAACAGGCGCTCTTACTATAACAGGAAAGATTTCCAATTTTGGAAGGTCATACAGGGTCATCTTGTGAAGGCCATAACTTGAGTTCTAGAGATCCGTTTGATGCATATGATAGCTTGTTGGAAAGCTCTACTTTTCTAGTTTCATCCTATAAAGTTTCATGGAAAAATAATACTTGAGCTAGGAGAAATTAGCAAAATACTGAAGGTATGTCATTTCAGTGACTAGGAATTTCTGTAGAAGCAAAGTTCTCACTTTAGGCTATCATTTCTTAAAGTTTGGAGTGGCAATGAGCTAATGGTGACCATAGAGGTGTTCTAGTGTCACCTTAATTCATTTCTTGTGGTGTTTCATACATCAACAAGTGGTATCAGAGCAGAAAGATTCTCGAGAGCAGAAGACGACAAAGGTACGAGAAGTTTTGTAAAGTTTTCCATTAAAGTTTGAAAGGTGAAGCATTTGAAGACACAGAGAATCAAAAGGTTACTTCAAAAGTATCCTCATACACAAAGAACTTCAAAAGGTATTATCCTTTATCCTTTAAGCTCACAGGTTGCAGCAGAAGAAAAGAACTATGGCAGATCATATCTCCATTGACAAACTGGACAGAGATAATTACCCCGCATGGGTAATGAGAATGGAAGCCTTACTTATGAGTAAGGATCTCATGATATATGTTACAGGTGAAGAAGAGAAGCCAGTATTCGAAGATGAAAGCCGACCAAAGAAAGAAGAACTAGATGCTTTAAAGCATTGGCAGAAGAAGGATGCAAGTGCAAAAGCCTACATCTACAATACAATCTCTGATCATTTGCTACCACACATCAGAGGATTGGAATCATCTGAAGATATATGGAATGCATTGGAGTATCATTTCCAAAGTACTACTAAAGCACGGAAAGCAAGTCTATGGTCAGAGTTTACAACATTCAAGAAGAAGCCAAGTCAAACCATTAGTGATTATGTCACTAAGATGAAGGATCTAGCAGATAGTCTTGGATCCATAGATGAAGATGTTGAAGATCACAGATTGATTGCTCAACTACTTGCAGGTTTGAGAGGGGATGAAAGGTGGAAACCTTTTGTCTTATCAACAGAACTTTCATTAAATCATTATGTTCCAGATTTGAACCAGTTGCTTGGTTTGATGCTCACATATGAGCAAGACTTGAAGGGAGATGGAGATAAAGGACAAAGTTCTGCAATGTACATGAAGAACAAGAAGAAAGGAGATAAAGGTAAAGCAAAGGATGAAGAGGAGTCTAGTTCTCAAGCTTATTATGCAAGAGGTAAAGGCACTGGCAAAGGAAAAGCAAGAGGTTTTGGAAGAGGAAGAGGTAATCAAAATAACAACAAAAAGGCTTGCTGGATCTGTGGATTGAGTAATCATTTGGCTCATGACTGTTGGCACAATCAACAAGGATCAAACCAGAATCAAAACAACAATAGCAGAGGTCGAGGTGGAAGATATCAAAGTAATTTTCAGAGAGGTAGACAAAGTCAAAGAGGAGGCTACGGTAGAGGTGGAGGAAGAAGTTGGGGACAGAATCAATCCTACAACACCACCTACTACAACTATGCAAATGACACACAGAATGAAAGTCATACATCATTGATGATGAACTCAATCAACACATCAGATAAAGAAGATCTAAAGATATTTTACATTGACTCTGGATGTTCTAATCATTTGTCAGGAAACATAGAATTGATGTCAGAATTGGAAAAAGGCATTTCTAGTCATACAGTTCAAACAGGTGATAATACAAGACATAGTGTACATTCAATTGGAAAAGTGAAATGCAAGAGTGGAGCAGATTTGCTAACCAATGTTTTGTATGTTCCTACAATACCTAAAAACTTGATTAGTGTGGGACAGATAGTTGAAAAAGGTTTTCAAGTTAGGTTTACAAATGAAGGAGTATTTGTTGAAGATCCAGAGAATGGATATAATCAGATTGTCTCTGGTAAGAAAGAAGGTAGACTCTTTACTTTAAGAGTACAAGGGAACATTGGTCAAGCTTTGCTCACACATGGTGAAGCAGTGATTACAGAACTTGATCTCTGGCATAAGAGATTAGGTCACTTTAATGAAAGAGGAATTAAAGCTATGGTTGCTAATCAGTCTGTACTAGGATTACCAAATGTGCAAAGTCAACATATGGTTTATAAATGTGAAGCATGTCAAATGGGTAAAGCACACATGTTACCATTTCAGAAGAAAGGATTCAAACATGATGGAGTACTTGAGCTCATTCATACAGATGTATGGGGACCAACAAAAGAAGGATCTATCAGTGGCTCAAGGTACTATGTTCTTTTCATTGATGATGCTACAAGATGGATAACATTATATGTTTTGAAGGAAAGATCAGAAGTGTTTGGAGCCTTCAAGCATTTTCATGCATATGCAGAGAGAGTAACAGGTCAAAAGCTTAAAAGACTGAGGTCTGATGGAGGGGGAGAATACTTCTCCCAAGAGTTCAATGATTATCTTTGGAATGCAGGTATTAAGAGAGAAATAACTTGCAGGTATACACCACAACAAAATGGTGTAGCAGAAAGAAGGAACAGGACTTTGGTTGAGTTTGCTAGAGCTATGTTGAAGGAGAAGAATTGTCCAAATTATCTTTGGGCTGAGGCTGTAAATACAGCCACATATCTTGTGAATAGATTACCATGTGCAGCTCTGAATGGAATGACTCCATATGAAGCTTGGTGGGGTAAGAAACCAACACTAGATCATTGTAGAGTGTTTGGATCAATTGCATATGCTTATGTGCCATCACAACTTAGGCATAAACTTGAACCAAAGGCAGAAAAATATGTGTTCATTGGTTATGATGAAAAGCAGATGGGTTACAAGTTGTGGAATCCTTTAACCAAACAATTTCTTGTTTCTAGAGATGTTACATTTGATGAACAGAAAAGTTGGTATGCAGATCAAAGTCATACAGCTGAAGAATTTGAAGAAGAGGTAAGAAGATGTGAGAAAGGAAAATCAATTGTGCAGGTAAATAGAGATGAAGACTATATGCAAGCAGGTACATCCACAAGTGGATTAACAAGAAGAAATGAAGAAGCTCCTATATTTGATGAAGAAGTGTATCCAGACACATATGAAGAATGTGAACCAAGAAGGTCAAGCAGGACTAGAAGACAACCAGAAAGGTATTCTTATGATACTTCTTACATAACTCAGAAGAACTATGCATATATGGTGAAAGATGATGAAGAACCTCAGAACTATGATGAAGCTAAAGGTAAGAAGCAATGGGAAGAAGCAATGAAGGAAGAGTTCAATGCACTGGAGGAGAACAAGACATGGGAACTTGTTCCTAAACCAAATGGTAAGAAAGTAATTGGAAATAAATGGGTTTATAAAGTGAAGAAGCTTGCAGATGGAACTATAGCCAGATACAAAGCTAGATTGGTGGTGAAAGGCTATGCCCAGACCTATGGCATAGATTATGATGAGACATTCAGTCCCGTAGCTAAGATGTCAACAATAAGGACAATCATTGCTATTGCAGCTTCAAAAGGATGGACTCTAAGTCAATTGGATATAAAAAATGCATTCTTGAATGGATACATATCAGATGAGGTATACATGGAACAACCTCAAGGGTTTATAGATTCCAGGTATCCAAATTTTGTTTGCAGGTTGAGAAGAGCATTGTATGGATTGAAGCAAGCTCCAAGAGCTTGGAACTATAGACTGGTGAAGTATCTCAATGATCTTGGATATCAAAGTTCAAAAGCAGACCCAAGTCTACTTATCAGAAGAACAGAGGAAGGTACAATCTACATTTGTATTTATGTTCACAGGTACTTCAGATGAAGGAATCAAGGAGGTAAAGAGATTACTTGAAAAAGAATTCAAGATCAGTGACCTAGGAAAGTTGTCATACTTTCTTGGAATGGAAGTCACTTATACAGATCATGGCATATATGTGTCACAAGAAAGGTATCTTCTGAATTTATTGAAGAAGTTTGATATGGAAAATTGCAGAGAAGCTTCAACTCCACTTGAAGTTAATCACAAGCTCAGTAAATATGATGGTGCAGAATACAAAGATATGAGGAAGTATCAATCTCTTGTGGGTAGTTTGATTTATGCTACACTAACAAGACCCGATCTTAGTTATGCAGTGGGAGTTTTGTCACAATTCATGCATTGTCCAAAGGACCCACATTGGATTGCAGGTCAAAGAGTTCTCAGATATATCAAAGGAACTATAAAGGAAGGATTATATTATCCTTTTACATCAGATTTGAAGTTGAGAGCCTATAGTGATTCAGATTGGGCAGGTAACCAGGATGACAGAAGATCAACTCATGGTTACATGATATACATTGGTGATAAGCTTGTAAGTTGGTGTTCAAAGAAACAACATACAGTAGCATTATCATCAACTGAAGCAGAATACAAAGGACTTGTGGAAGCAGCTAAGGAAGTCATATGGATGCAGACATTGTTCAAGAGCTTAGGCATTGATCAAGGTACACCTACAATACATGGAGATAATATGAGTTCACTTTATCTTGCAGCAAATCCAGTATTTCATGCAAGGACAAAGCACATAGAGATACAGTATCATTTTCTCAGAGAAAAGGTAATGGAGAAGGAGATTGAAGTGGAGTACATTTCTACTAAAGATCAGTTAGCAGACATAATGACAAAGAGCTTGGATGGTGTGAAGACCAGAAGATTCAAAAGCATGGCAGGAGTAAAAGAAAAGAAGATGATATGAAGAAACAGGGAATGTCAATTAGTGATTGAGGGGGAGCTGTTGGAGAAACACTCACTAATTGGACCTATATTTGAAGGTCAAATCTTAGGAAGAAAATCCCATGCCTATGTGAAGGGACAAATTCACAAATGTATTATACTTGTAAAGTTAGTTCACTTTAGTTCTAGAAGTTTTTTAAAAGTCACGGGAATGAGAAAGTCTATATAAGTTAGTTAGTATTAACTGACGCGAAGAGAGAAGAAGAAGGAGGAAGACAATGAGAAAGTGAGAAGAACTCATTTTTGTATGACTGAGTATAGTCGGGCTTCTCTGAGTGAGAAAGCATCTGTAAAACTTTTGAGTTTTTATAGTTATGAGAAGAACTGAGTAAAGTTCTGTGTATAAGCCTCTCTCCATCATCTCCATGATTACCTACTGTGTGATGAGTTACAAAGATCAAGTTTTCCAAGCAACTCGATGCCTGGCATCGAATCTCTGTTGATAAGTCATATTTTCTTTTATATTTTTCATTCAGTAATGAAGTGTTTGAAAAACATGATGTTGTTGGAGCAACTCGATGCCTAGCATCGAATTCCAGTTGATAAGTCATATTCTAAGTGTGCATGAAATCACCTATAGTTTTGGTGTCCAAAAGATCAAGACTTTATGCGGGAAATCGATGCTCGGCATCGAATCCCTGCTGAAAAGTGGCCAAAAACATCCCAAGTCGATGCCCGGCATCGAATTCTCGTTGCAAGTCGATGCTAGGCATCGAATTCTAATTTTAAACAGGCGCTCTTACTATAACAGGAAAGATTTCCAATTTTAGAAGGTCATACAAGGTCATCTTGTGAAGGCCATAACTTGAGTTCTAGAGATCCGTTTGATGCATATGATAGCTTGTTGGAAAGCTCTACTTTTCTAGTTTCATTGTATAAAGTTTCATGGAAAAATAATACTTGAGCTAGGAGAAATTAGCAAAATACTGAAGGTATGTCATTTCAGTGACTAGGAATTTCTATAGAAGCAAAGTTCTCACTTTAGGCTATCATTTCTCAAAGTTTGGAGTGGCAATGAGTTAATGGTGACCATAGAGGTGTTCTAGTGTCACCTTAATTCATTTCTTGTGGTGTTTCATACATCAACAATTATGAAGAGACATTCTCACCTATGGCAAATATGCCTACTATTAGAGTACTCATGAGTGTAGCATCTTCCAAGAATTGGAATATCAATCAAATGGATGTTAAAAATTCTTTTCTAAATGGTTGGACTTCAATAGAGGTATATGGCTCAACATTCTTGTTTTGAAGACAAATCATATCCAAAACATGTATGTAGGTTGAATAAAGCTTTGTATGACTTGAAGTAAGCTCCAAGAGCTTAGAATCATAAATTGGTTACATACTTATAGGATAAAGGATTTATGGTTAGCAAGGCAGATCCTTCCCTCTTTATAAAGAGGAACTATCCAAAGGTCATATACCTCTATGTATGTGTGAATGATATAATCATTACAGGTAATGATGCAGATAGAATCAAGAGGATCAAAGCTCAGATGACTGATTGCATCTTGTTGCTAATCCTATTTATCATGCTAGGACCAAACACATTGAAGTTCACTACCATTAGTCAGAGAAACGATCATTATTAAGGAGATACAACTCTCATAAGTATTCACACATCGTCAATGTTCAAATATGATGATAAAGGCATTGGATGGAAGCAAATTGAATAGGTTTTAATCAATGATTGGTTTGCATGAAATTATGAAACACTGAGGACTCAAGCATCTTAGGCTTGAAGGGGAGCTGTTCATACATTTGGCAAGCCTAAGTACTTGGCCAAATATTCAAGACTACACCTTATTCCTCTTCACCTCATAAGAGAAATCATATGTGAACACATGCTTGTCATTTTGACATAGTTACCTTTGATGATTTGTAAAAGCAAAAAGAAGAAAGGAATCTTGTGAAGTTCAGGAGTTGAAATCATGAATTGTTTGGTAAGAAGAATCAAATCAATCACCCCTAATGTGTAGGAACAATTTTAAGTGAGGGAAATTCAAAATTTGAACTCAAGAAATGAGTATAAAAAGAGGAGATTTTAGTCGCAGAAATAGGAGCCACTACTGAGAGTCATTGAGCTAAATTGTTGAGCATACCTTTAGCTCAACGTATGTAAGAGTAGTCCTCTACACTTCCCATGTATCATATGCACATTATCAGATACTAATTGATACATTGTTTCATGATCATCTCTATCTATTGTTCTCTATCATATCATTATTATTTTAGTGATATTGCAAAAGCATGTTCTCTGTGTGTACTTGAACATTTGCTATAATGTGAGTTGATATAGTTAGAGTGAAGTGTTTACTATATAGCTATCAAGTTCCATTAAGTTTGTTTTAGCCAATCTTGAGATATGAACTGATAAAGTCAACTGTGTCTGCATATCATCTTGCTCATGAAATATCATGATGACCCCCCTAAGTTGCTAAACTTATTTCTCTTTGTATGACGCCTCTAAATTCATGAAATAACTTGTTTTAGTTGGCTATACACTTGAATTAGATGTGTGCAAAAGCTCTCTGGTCAATTCATACCAGGTTGTGAGCTTCGAGCAAAACACTAAACACTTCTATTCCCAAAATAGAAGGCTTCTTCACAGTTCTAGTACATTTAAATCATCTGTTTTGATGCAAGCTTTTGGAAGTGATATTCCAAAGTACCTAGTGGGTATAAATGCACTATTGTGAAGCTAAAGGATTCTATTAAGCATCCCTAGAGCTAACTTGGCAGGTGTAGATGAGGTTTTGTGCAACACCAGCTCATCTGTGGAGCATACAAAACCATCTCCTCACACTATCTATGCATACATTTTCAGATAGTCAAAGTTCTATTGTTGTTAACCCTATTCATCATTCCAAGAAAAATCATATTGAATACACTATCACTATGTTTAGGAATAGGTATCTAAAAAGCACATTGAGCTAGTATATGTATCTACAAGTGAAAATGTTGCAGACATGTTTAACAGAACATTATCTAGAAATAGACATCAAAAGTTTTTTTAGAAATTTGAACCTTATATCATTATGACATTGAGGGGTCAATGAAGTGAGCTACTCAAATCCAATAGGTGATCAGTGGAAGAGCTTCAATAGGATGCCTCATGGACTGCGAGTTTACAAGTATCTTTTATAATGAATTTCTTCAAATTTGAATTTGATATCTGAATTTGAAATTCAAATTTGGCTCTCACTAAAGAGTGATCCCATTGATCTAGGAGATATTCTCTCAATCCAAATTCATAACTAATGCTTTATCTAACTCCACGAGTTTGTAGCCTTTTACAAGATTCTTTAATGGGTTAACCATTTACAAATGGTAAATGATCACACAATTACAAGCAATAGTTCATGTGACTCATCACATGTTTCTTCAAATGATTCTTCAAGTGAAGCCAAATGTGAAGGTTTGTCCAACTGCTCCAATAGTTTAACCTCCTAGTTTTGAAGATCACTCATATCCAGAATATGTATGCAGGTTAAGGAAAGCCTTGTATGTCTTGAAGTAGGCTCCTAGAGCTTGGAATCATAGACTTGTCACTTGCTTGCAGGATAAAGGCTTTATGGTAAGCAAGACAGATCCTTCTCTATTCATTAAGGGGAACCACTCAGTCATATACCTTTGTGTATATGTGGATTACATAATCCTTGCAAGAAATGATGCAGATGGAATGAGAAGGATCAAAACTCAAATGAAGCAAGAGTTCAAGAAAGAAGCAACCTACAGTTGCTCTCTCATCAATAGAAGCTGAATACAGAGGACTTGCAAATGCCACTCAAGAAGCTATGTGGATTAGGACCCTATATTCAAATTTAGGGTTGAATACTTCAACTCCACATATATTTGGGAACAACATTAGTTCATTACATCTTGCTGCTAATCCTATCTATCATGCCATGACTAAACATATAGAGGTTCACTACCATTATGTCAGAGGGAAGATCATGAGTAAGGAGATACAACTCTCATATGTATCCACACATCAACAAGGTGTAGATATGATGACAAAGGCATTGGATGGAAGCAGTTTAAATAGGTTCAAATCAATGATTGGACTATAGGAAATCATGAAGGACTGAAGACTCAAGCATCTTAGGCTTGAGGTGGAGCTTTTGGTGGAATTAGCAAGGCTAAGTGCTTAGCTAATTATCTAGTTCTTCACAAGAGAGAACCTCACATGAACACTTGATTGTCAATTTGATTGTTTTTACTTTGGATAAATGTAAAAGCAAAAGAAATAAGGAATCTCATGAAGTTAGGGAGTTGAACCCATGACACATGTGATAGGAGGAATCAATTCAAACCATCCCTAAGGTGTAGGATCATTTTTAGGTGAGGGAAATGTCAAATTCAAACTCAAATAATGAGTATAAATAGACATGCTTTTAGTCATGGGGTAATGTGAGTCATTGAGATAGACATTGAGCTACATCAGTGAGCACACACTGAGCTCACTCATATCACTATCATTTGGCATCAATTCCTTGCTAATGATCTTGTAAAATCTTGTTCCATAATACATATACATCACTAAGTATCTTAGTTGATTTCTCTGCTATGTCCGCTCAGTATAGTGAACTTTGAATGATCATATCTCAGTGATCTCTCCATCATTTTCCATTATCTATAGCTTGTTGGAACCAAACTTCATGATGTCAATTGTTTAAGTTATTTGCTTTAGCCAATTTGGAGAAATCCTCATTGAAGTGCTCTCTAGTCATTCTCTGCTCAGTTCCTAAAAAGTCGGGGGTAAGCATCTACTTGCTTAAGTGTTTTCTGAGTGTACGATTTATCATTTTAAGTGATTCCACTTGGAATCATTAGCTATGTAAGCTAATCAGATACTGTCGAAAGGAATTTCCCTAATTGCTACTGTACTATGAGCACTGAGCAAAATATCCAGTAGGTGTCAAGATAAAAATGGCAAGTTTTTGGTCACTCGCTATTTGCAAAGTTATCTGTTTTGATCAAATTGTTTGAAGCATCATCTCCAAAGTACATAGGAACTTATTTAATGTCATTTGCAAGCTAAGAGGGCCTCCTACATAACCCTGAAGTGAAATAGGGAAGGTACAAAGCAGTTTTTGGCAGTACCACCTCACTTCCTAGAGTATCCATCCATCTCTTCCAACAATGGTTTCAGAGCAAGTTGAGGTAAAATGGGAGATGGTTCCCCTTCTTTTATTGATAAACTGGACAGGAACAACTACCAAGCATGGTTCTTGAGGATGAAGAAATATTTACAATGAAGGAGTCTCTATGGATACATATTAGGAGATGAGGAGATGCCCATTTTTAGAAGCAAAGGACAACCTACAAGAGAGGAGCTTGAAAGACTCAACTCATGGTGTGCCAAAGATGCTTTCGCAAGGCCATATGTACTTAACTCTATCTCTGACTTCCTTCTTCCACACATAAGGAATTTCAAAACTTCCCAAGAGACTTGGGATAGATTGTCTTCATACTTTTCTTCCAATACAAGAGCAAGAAAAAATCAACTATGGATTGATTTTAGCACTCAAAGGAAGCAACCCAAGCAAAGTGTTTTAGAGTATGTGACCAAGGTCAAAGATGTGGCTTACAAATTGGCAAGCATAGGAGAGGAGATTGAAGAGCAACAAATAGTGAGATAGGTAATCAATGGCATCAAGGCAGATGATAAGTGGGAAGCCTTCACAACTGCTATGGACCTTTACATGGATATGCAGATTCCAGAGCTTACCAAACTCATGGGACAACTTTTCACCCATGAAGCCAATCTCAAAAAAAATGGAGAACCATCAAGAGGTAACAACTCTTCTTCCCTATACACAGATAAAGGAAATTCTAAAGAGAAAGGGAAAAGAAAAAAGGTTGAAGATGAAGGTACTAATTCTCAAGCTAAATATGCAAGGAGAGGTAGGAACTTAAGAGGAAGGGGCAGAGGAGGTAAGCAAGGTAGGCGGAGACCTTTCAACTCTTCCCCATGCAACATATGTGGACTATCTAATCACACTACACATGAGTGCTATAGGAACTTCAAGAATCAGAGAGGAAGAGGATATCAAAGAGGTGGCTACTCACAATCAAGAGGAAGGTTCAATCATAATCAAGGCTACAACCATGGCTACACCAACAACTACCAAAAAAATTATCAAGGAGGCTACAAATTAGGAAAGGACTTCAACAATTACATAGAGGATCAAGAGGATTCTCTTCTCATCATGAATGACTTCAAAACAAGGTATGAATGATGATCACCTCTCCTATAATGAATCAGGTTGTTCAAACCATGTAGCAGGCAATGTAACTCTTCTTTTTGATCTTGAGGAACCCAAGGGAAAACACCAAGTACAAACAGGTGATGACACGAAGCATTCAATGGTCAAGGTAGGAAATGTCAAAACTTCTGATGGGAATAGAAATCTGTTGAGCAGGGTTCTTTATGTACCTACAATCACCAAGAATCTCAAGAGTGTTGGATAGATAGTGGAAAAGGGTTTGCAGGTTAGGTTCAACAAATATGGAGCTTTTGTGGAGGATCCCCAACATGGATTCAAGAGAATTGCCAAGGGAGAGAAAACAGTTAGACTATTTACATTTGAACTTGAGGACATTAGAAATATTGCACTTTATAACTACAAGGATCAAACATTGTTTGAGCTTCAGATTTGGCATAAAAGATTAGGGCATATTGGTGAGAGAACCTTGAAGCAAATATGTAGAGATCAATGTGTGCTTGGGATACCTAATGTATCCAAGCAACAGATGATCTATAAATGTGGAGCTTGTCAGTTTGGTAAATCACACATGTTACCCTTTACAAAGAAAGGCTACATGCATGAGGATTACTTAGAACTTGTCCACACAGATGTGTGGGGTCCAAGCAAGGACCCTTCAATTTCAAGCTCAATGTACTATGTGTCATTCATTGATGATTTCAATAGGTGGACTATCTTGTATTTCATGAAACACAAAGATGAAGTGTTCAATTGTTTCAAAAAATATATTGCACTTGTAGAAAATCAAATAGGAAGAAGCCTAAAGTGAATAAGGTTAGATGGAGGAGGTGAGTACTCCTCCAATGAATTTGACACATTTTTATAGAACATAGGTATCAAAAGGAAGATTACTACAAGGTATACCCGTGAGCAAAATGGAGAGAGGAGGAATAGGTTGATTGTGGAAGTAACTAGATTAATGCCTAATGAAAAGAAATTTCCTAATTATTTGTGGGCAGAAAGTGTATCTAATGCCACTTATCTTATTAATAGGTTGCCATCCAAATCACTTGATGGGATGACCCCATATGAAGCATGGCATGGTAGGAGGCCATCACTTGATCATTGTAGAATATTTGGATGTATTGCTTATGTGCATGTTCCATCTCAAATCAGAGGTAAGCTAGACCCTAAGGCAGAGAAGTGCATCTTCATAGGGTATGATTTAAATTAGAAAGGATATAGATTTTATAATCCATCCAACAAAGGATTTATGGTCAGTAGAGATGTTGTGTTTGATGAGAATGATTCTTGGTTTGAAATTGAATGCAGGAAGGTCAAATTGCCATATGACTTGGAAGAGGAATCTCCAAGCCTCACCAAGGAAGAGCCAAGCCTGATTGAAGACGTTCAATCAGATGATGAGGACATCATCAATCTAGAAGAATTCAAGGCATGGAAATCAAAGGGCAAGTCCAAGATGAAGAGGTTGGAAGACTTACCTGAATCATCCAACCAAGCTCTAAGGAGATCACAAAGGGAGAGCAAGAAACCAATCAGATATGGGTATGAAACTTCATTAGTTACTAAGCATTCCATTTATCTTGCTAAGGATTTATCACTTGAAGAACCTTCTTCATATGAAGAAGCAAGTACTAAGGCAGAATGGAAGGAAGCTATGGATGAAGAAATAGAAGCACTCCAAGAGAATGATACTTGGAGCTAGTACCCAAGAAGGCATCAATGAAGGTAATTAGTTCTAGATGGATTTACAAAATCAAAAGGAACTCAGATGGATCCATAAAGAGGTATAAAGCTAGACTTGTGGCTAAGGGTTTTTCACAAATCCAAGGAGTTGATTATGAAGAGACTTTCTCACCTGTGGCTAAAATGCCAATTATCAGAGTATTGGTAAGTGAGGCTGCATCTAGGAATTGGAATATGTATCAACTAGATGTGAAGAATGCTTTTCTCAATAGCTGGATTTCAGAGAAGGTTTACATGGCTCAACCGCTTGGCTATGAAGACCCAAGCTAGGTAAATTATGTATGCAAATTGAACAAAGCTCTTTATGGTTTGAAGTAGGCACCTAGGGCATGGAATCATATGTTAACTACCTATCTTCAAGATCAAGGATTCATAATGAGCAAGGTGGATTCTTCTCTATTTGTCAAGAGGAGCAACTCAAAATTTATATATTTATGTGTGTATGTTGATGACATCATCTTGATAGGTAGTGATGCCAATGACATCAAACAAGTCAAGAACCAAATGATGCAGGAGTTCAAAATCAGCGACCTAGGGTTTCTGAAGTATTTTCTTGGACTTCAATTGGTCTACACAAATTTTGGAATTTACATTACTCAAATGAAGTATGTGCAGGACATGTTGAAGAAGTTCCACTTCGAGAATGCCAAGATAGCTAGCACCCCTATGGAGGTAAATCATAAATTGAGTGCTCATGAAGGTGATTTGCTTGAAGACATTACAGGATATCTAAGCATAGTTGGGAGTCTAAACTATGCAACCTTGACAAGGATAGACCTATCTTACGGAGTAAGTGTCTTAATTCAATTCATGCATAAACCTAGAGCACCTCACTTGGAAGCCACCAAAAGGATTTTGAAGTATCTCAAGGGTATTCAAAATCAAGGTTTATACTTTCCATACACATCAGATTTAGACATCAAGCTATACTTAGATGCAGATTGGGCACGTTGTAAGGATGACAGGAGGAGTACTTTTGGATATCTTTCTTTTGCAGGTGATAAGCCCATTTCATGGTCTTCCAAGAAGCAACCTTGTGTTGCTTTCTCTTCAACAGAGGTTGAATACAAGGGACTAGCCAATGCTACACAAGAAGCCATATGGATTAGATTGCTATATTCAGATTTGGGACTTCATACTCACTCACCTATGATTTTTGGTGACAATACAAGTTCTTTGCATCTTGCAGCCAATCCTATCTATCATGCAAGAACCAAGCATATAGAAGTTCACTATCACTATGTTAGAGAAAAGCTATTGAGCAAGGAGATTCAATTGGCATATGTATCCACAAATATGAAATGTGCAGATTTATTGACCAAAGCACTTGATGGTACTAAAATTTGCAAGTTTAAAAGTATGATTGGATTGTAGGACATTCAAGAAGACTCATGAAGGAGAACAAGCCAAGATGTTTGGCTTGAGGGGGTGCTATTGGAGCAATTGGACAAGCCTTCACATTTGTCTTCACTTGAAGAATCATATGAAGAAACATGTGATGAGTCACATGAACTATTACTTGTGATTGTGTGATCATTTACCATTTGTAAATGGTTAACTCATTAAATAATCTTGTAAAAGGATAAAAACTCATGGATTTAGATAAAGCATTAGTTACGAATTTGGATTGAGAGAATATCTCCTAGATCAATGGGATCACTCTTCAGTGAGAGCTAAATTTGATTTTCAAATTCAAATTTGAAGAAAGTCATTATAAAAGATACTTGTAAACTCACAGTCCATGAGGCATCCTATTGAAGCTCTTCCACTGATCATGTATTGGATTTGAGTAGCTCACTTCATTGATTACTCATATCACTATCATTTGGCATCAATTCCGTGCCAATGATCTTGTAAAATCTTGTTCCATAATACATATACATCATTGAGTATCTCTGTTGATTTCTTTGTTATGTCTACTGAGTATAGTGAACTTTGAATGATCGTATCTCAGTGATCTCTCCATCATTTTCCATGATCTATAACTTGTTGGAACCACTCAAATTCTACTTCATGCTGCCAACTTTTTAAGTTATTTGCTTCAGCCAATTTGGAGAAAACCTTGTCAAAGTGCTCTCTGGTCATTCTCTGCTCAGTTCCTAAAAAGTCCGGGGTAAGCATCTACTTGCTAAAGTGATTGCTCAGTGTATGGTTTATCATTTTAAGTGATTCCACTTGGAATCATTAGCTATCTAAGCTAATTAGATACCATCGAAAGGAGGTTTCCTAATTGTTACTGTACTATGAGCATTGAGCAAATATCCAGCTGGTGTCAAGAAAAAAATAACAAGTTTTCGATCATTGGCTATTCGCAAAGTTATCGGTTTTGATCAAATTGTTTGAAGCACCATCTCCAAAGTACATAGGTACTTATTTAGTGTCATTTGCAAGCTAAGGGGGCCTACTACATAACCCTGAACTGAAATAGGGTAGGTACAAAGCAGGTTTTGGTAGTACTGCCTCACTTCCTAGAGGTATCCATCCATCTCTTCCAACATAAGCCATGTACACCTCTGAGATCCAACCATTTAGAAAAGCATTTTTAACATCCATTTGATAGATATTCCAATTATCAGAAGATGCTACACTCATAAGTACTCTAATTGTGGGAATTTTCACCATAGGTGAGAATGTCTCTTCATAATCAATGCCTTGAATTTGTGCAAATCCTTTGGCTACAAGCCTGGCTTTGTACCTGTTAATTAAGCCATAGAAATTCTTCTTTACCTTGTTAATACACCTTGAGCCAATGAACTTCATAGATGGTTTTTTGGGAACCAATCCCCAAGTTTGATTTTCTTATAGAGCTTCTATTTCTTCTTCCATGGCATCTCTCCATTCTAGCTTCTTCTTGGCTTCTTTATATGTTGAAAGCTCTTCTGAGTTTGTATCATGAAGTATGTAAATAGAATGCTTAGTGACCAAAGAAGTTTCATAAGCATACTTTTCTAGGTTCCTTTTCTCTCTAATAGATCTCCTTATAGTTTGTTGAGAGGATTCTGCCACATCTCTCATCTCTTGCACTTTGGATTTGCCTTTGGAGTTCCAAGAATTGATTTGCCTTCTTGGAGTCTTGTGATCTTCTTCAAGATCACTTGAGCCTTCATGCGTATGCTCATTCCTCTTTGACAATGTTGGAAAGTCTTCTTCTAAGTCATAGGGAAGTTTGATTTTCCTGCAATCATCTTCAAACCAAGATTTGTTTTAATCAAACACAACATCTCTACTTAAAATGAAGCCTTTATTGCTTGGAGCATACTGCCTATAAACTTTTTGATTAAGGTCATAGCCAATGAATATACATTTCTCTACGTTTGGATCCTATTTTCCTCTGATTTGTGAAGGCACATGTGCATACATTATGCACCCAAAGATCCTGCAATGATCAAGGCTAGGTCTTCTTCCATTCCATGCTTCATAAGTGTCATCCCATCCAATGCTTTTGATGGGAGTCTATTGATCAGATAGGTGATTGTAGATACAACCTATGCCCAATATAGGTAATTGAGCAAATTCTTCTCATTTAGCATTGACCTTGTAGCCTCCACTATGGTTCCATTTCTTCTCTCTGCCACTCCATTTTGCTCTAGGGTATACCTCATTGTAATCTCTCTTTTGATTCCTCTCTCTTGGAAAAGAATCAAAGTCATGGGAGAAATATTATCCTCCTTCATTTGACCTTAGCCTCTTCAAAGTCTTACCTGTTTGATTTTCTACAAGTGTTAGATATTTCTAGAAACAAGAGAACACTTCACCTTTATGCTTCATAAAATATAGTATTCTCCATCTACTACAATCATCAATGAATGACACGTAATAATTGGATTGAGAGATTGATGGCTCCTTGCTTGGACCCCATAAATCTATATGGACTAGCTCAAATAGGTGTCCATGAATGTATCCCTTCTTTGTGAATGGTTGTTTGTGAGATTTGCCAAATTGAAAACCACTAAATTTGTAAATCATGTGTTGTTGAAGATATTTGTTAGACCAAGCACACTTTGATCCCTATTGATTTGCTTCAAAGCCCTTTCACCTATATGAGCTAACCTCTTGTGCCAAATTTCCAATTATGACAAGGTTTGACTACCATAATTCAACAATGCAATGTCCCTAGTATATTGGAGCTCAAAAGTGAATAGTCTACCTGACTTTTTGCATAACCTGCAATCCTTTCTCAACAATCTGACCTACAGCTATGAGACTTTTGGTGATTGTTGGCACATACAATACCTTGCTCAATAGGTTCATGTTACCATCTGAAGTCTTCACATTGCCTATCTTCTCCACTGTTTGCCTTGTGTCATCTCCTATTTGTACTTCATGTCTATTCCTTGGATCCTCCAAGTCTGAGAGTAGAGCTACATTTCTTGCTACATGATTTGAGCAACCTGAGTCTATCTAGAATACTTGTTCACATGTTTTACCTTGTTTCATGGTCATGTTTATTAGAAGTACTAAATCCTCTTGAGTTTGATCATCAGCATAGTTGTTATAGTCTCTCCTTCCTCTATATCCTCCTTGATAATTATTGTTGTTGTATGAGTTTTTGTTGTAACCATTGTTGTTGAACCTAACTCTTCAGCTTTTATAGCCTCCTCTGTTCTAACCTCTTTCTATTTGTTTTCTAGGATTCCTAAAACAATTCTCACTAATATGATTAGCTAAGCCACATATGGCACATGGAGACGGTCTTTGAGATCTCCCTTTGCATTCTCTTCCTCCTCTACCTCTTCCTCTTGAGCCTCTTCCTCTTCTAGCAAAGCTTGCTTGAGAGGTACTACCTTCATCATAAAACTTTTTACCTTTCCTTTGCTATCTTTATTCTTGTTCTTATCTGTATATAGGGCTGAGGATTGATTACCTTTTGAGTTATCTCCATTCTTCATAACCTTTGCTTCATGTGTGAAAAATTGTCTCATGAGTGTGTTGAAATTAGGAACATGCATGTCCATCATTAGAGGTCCATGGCTCTAGTGAAAGCTTCCCATTTATCATCTGCATTTATTCCATTGATCACTTGCCTCACTATCTTCTCTTCATCAATGATCTCTCCAATGCTTCCGATTCGATCTGCTAGGTCCTTCATTTTGGTGACAAAATCAGTCACACTTTTCTTGTGCATCTTCTTGAGTGTGGTGAACTCCATCCATAGTTGATTCTTTCTTGCCTTGGTACTTGATGAGAAGAATGATTCAAGAGCATTCCAAGTCTCTTGTGAAGTCTTGAATCTCTTGATGTGTGGAAGTAAAAAATCAGAGATTGAGTTAAGAATATTTGACATTGCTAGAGCATCCTTTGAGCACCACGTGGTTACCCTCTCTTGTTATTCTTGAGTTGGTTGTCCTTTGCTTATGAGGATCGGAATCATCTCATCTCCAGATATGTAACCATAGAGGTTTCTCCCTTGAAGGTAAGCTTCCATTCTAAGTGACCAATCTGAGTAGTTACCTTGATCCAATTTGTCTATGGATGAAGGAAATGCATCTCCCATGTTGATTTGTTTTTGCTCTTATACCACTTTGAGGAGATGCATGAGTATGCTCCAAAGATGAGCTAGTGTTGAACAAAACGTTCTCTACAACTGCCAATTCAACTCCATGAATGCTTAATAGAATCCTTTAGCTTCACATTAATGCATTTGGAACTACCAAGTACTTTGGAACATCATTCCCAAAAGTTTGCATCAAAACAGATAACTTGCATGTACTAGACATGTGAAGAAACGTTCTATTTTGGGAATAAGTGCTTAGTTATTCACTCAGATCTCACAACCTCATACAAATTGACGAGAGAGCTTTTGCACATATCTAATTGAAGTGTGTAGAGAACTAAAGCAAGGTATTCCATCAATTTAGCTACACCATACATTGAGAAATGAATCTAAGAAGTCAAGGGGGTCATCTTGACATTTCAGGATCTAGAAGACATGCAAACACAATTACCTTCTATGATTCATATCTCAAGGTCCCCTAAACCAAATGTGATGAAAATTACTATGCCACTAGTAGAAAGTTTAATCTAACTGTAGCAAGTTAGAGAAGATAAAATGATAGAGTATACATAGAGAAATCGATTCCACAAGGTCACTATAATGATGAAGATGCACCAGAGAACAATAGACATAGATATACTTGAAGAGATGTATGAAAATGTATATGATAATGAACATATGAGACAAGGGAAGAATAGTGGACTACTCATACATGATGTAAGCTCAATATGTGCTCACTGATGTAGTTGGATGTCTTTATGAATGAATCACACTACCCCGTGACTAAAAGCATGGTTATTTATACTCAGTATTTGAGTTTGAATTTGACTTTTCCCTCACTTAAAAGTGATCCTACACCTTAGGGATGGTTAGAATTGATTCTTGTACCACATGAGCCGTGGGCTTGCTAACTTCACCAATATGTAGGTGCCCCTAATTAGTCTTTGAATGTTTTTTCACCCAAAATACTCCTCAAGATCCCTCTCTAGACATAAAGGTGGGGATCCCTTGGTGGAATTTTACCCTGTCAAAGGGCTAGAACTTGGACCTATTTCACAAAACTACTTTCTTAGATCTAATTGTTTTAACTCCCAATTTATAATCTTGCACTTAGGGTGCTTATCAGAGAACTTTGGCACAAAGGCATTGACCCTATGGTTGTATTTTTCTTTTACATTTCGGAAACTTCTTTGTTTTATTGCAAGTCAATCCTTACTTCTCTATGCAATCTATCTCCCTATTCACAAATGCACATCTAGGCTTCTTATTTGGGCTCTCCCTAGGCACAAAGGTAGGGATCTCATGGAAGAATCTTGCTTAAGTCTCTTGATGTGTTTAGGGCTTGTAAGTTCAAGGAGCTTTTTCCTAAGGCTTGTATGTTTCTTTTGGGATAGCCCCCTCTAAAGGAGACCTCTTAATGCCTATTCAAAAGCATAAAGGTGAATGCAATCCCACTTAATGCAATAGGTGGTTGTCATGATTTAAAGGAGAGAGCGATAGAGCCTTATCCCCTTTCTCTTGAGATCTATCTAAGACACTCCCCCACAATAGGAGTTCCTTCTCGGTCCTATGTATGCACAAAGATAGGGATTCCACCTAGCTTTTGGGTAGAGTTTACTTGGATTTCCTTTCAAGAGATTTTTATAGTCCATGTTCGCTTGTCCTAAGCCTTAAACCAAGAGGCACCAAGTCAAATCATCCACTAAGGAAACGTAGGATCCTCATTAGATCTAAGGCATAGAGATGTTGTGTTTCATTTTATGTGTCAAAGTAAAACCCCCCAAAAAAAATGTACAATTGTGTTTTCTAGTACAACAATATAAAATTGTAATATATTTGTGATTTAAAAGAGCTTCATTTTGATGTATCTCATGAAAAGAAAGTAATAGATATCAATGGGATCCATTAAGCCATAAAATGGGACCGTACTACACTTAAAACACCTCAAAACTCCATTGTCTACCCTTGCACTCCTTACTTTCTATATCAACTTATCTCTCATCCAACAACAATCTCAAGTATATCTTGCTTATGACTACAATGAGCCCTTATTTCCTCCTAATGGGAATAACCCATGATTTCAAACAATAGAAATCATGAATGGTGAAGCCCTCAACACAATATTTGTACTCTCAACTACCCAACATCCATTTGCATGCCTCTCTAAGATCCTTGAGAGATGTAATGGGAATTGCCACCTTGAGCAAGGTCCCATGAATCTCAAGGATGCCATTCTATGATCCCGAGTATATTTCTCAACAAACTTTTCTATTTAAATTTGAGTTACCCTCTTGGGATACCACACCATTCTCTCCTCTATTCCATACTTGAATAGTGCCACTACTTAGCCACCCTTGAGCCTCCAATCTGCTTGCACCTCCTTACATGATTAGGTGTATGTATCAAATGGCACCCAATGCTGTGAGGTCACACTCATGCTAGTGGATTCTATGATCAACTCACCTTGCGAAATGGCCCTAGACCACTACTTCATGTTAAGAGTCAAACAATCACAATAGCTTTTAAATCACAATCATATGCATCTATATACATGCACATAAACATACTATTGTCAAGTAAGAATCAATGATGGGCTAGAAAGTCACAATAGTTTTAAATCACAATCATACACATATATACATGCACACATACACATACTATTGTGAAGTGAGAATCATTGCTGATTTAGATAATCACAATAATTCTTAAATCACAATCATACACATACATACACACACACACACATACACATACTCTTGTGAAGTAAGAATCAATGTTGAGTCGAACAATCATAATAGCTTTTAAATCAGAATCATATACACACATATACACACACAGACATACACATACTATTGTCAAGTAGGAATCAATGTTGAGTTTGAAAGTCACTATAGTTTTTAAATCACAATAATATACACACATGCATACACACATACACATACGCATACACATACACATACACATACACATACACATACACATACACATACACATACACATACACATACACATACACATACACATACACATACACATACACATACACATACACATACACATACACATACACATCCACATACACATACACATACACATACACATACACATACACATACACATACACATACACATACACATACACATACACATACACATACACATACACATACACATACACATACACATACACATACACATACACATACACATACACATACACATACACATACACATACACATACACATACATGTACACGTACACGTACACGTACACGTACACGTACACATACACATACACATACACGTACACATACACATACACATACACATACACATACACATACACATACACATACACATACACATACACATACACATACACATACACATACACATACACATACACATACACATACACATACACATACACATACACATACACATACACATACACATACACATACACATACACATACACATACAAGAACACATACACATACACATACACATACACATACACATACACATACACATACACATACACATACACATACACATACACATACACATACACATACACATACACATACACATACACATACACATACACATACACATACACATACACATACACATACACATACACATACACATACACATACACATACACATACACATACACATACACATACACATACACATACACATACACATACACATACACATACACATACACATACACATACACATACACATACACATACACATACACATACACATACACATACACATACACATACACATACACATACACATACACATACACATACACATACACATACACATACACATACACATACACATACACATACACATACACATACACATACACATACACATACACATACACATACACATACACATACACATACACATACACATACACATACACATACACATACACATACACATACACATACACATACACATACACATACACATACACATACACATACACATACACATACACATACACATACACATACACATACACATACACATACACATACACATACACATACACATACACATACACATACACATACACATACACATACACATACACATACACATACACATACACATACACATACACATACACATACACATACACATACACATACACATACACATACACATACATACACATACACATACACATACACATACACATACACATACACATACACATACACATACACATACACATACACATACACATACACATACACATACACATACACATACACATACACATACACATACACATACACATACACATACACATACACAACCACATACACATACACATACACATACACATACACATACACATACACATACACATACACATACACATACACATACACATACACATACACATACACATACACATACACATACACATACACATACACATACACATACACATACACGTACACGTACATGTACATGTACACATACACATACAAATTCACATACACATACAGATTCACATACACATACGCATACACATACACATACACATACACATACACATACACATACACATACACATACACATACACATACACATACGCATACACATACGCATACACATACACATACGCATACACATACACATACACATACACATACGCATACACATACACATACGCATACACATACACATACACATACGCATACGCATACACATACGCATACGCATACGCATACGCATACGCATACGCATACGCATACGCATACGCATATGCATACGCATACGCATACGCATACGCATACGCATACGCATACGCATACGCATACGCATACGCATACGCATACGCATACGCATACGCATACGCATACGCATACGCATACGCATACGCATACGCATACGCATACGCATACGCATACACAGACGCATACGCAGACGCATACGCATACGCATACGCAGACGCATACGCATACGCATACGCACACGCATACGCAGACGCATACGCAGACGCATACGCAGACGCATACGCAGACGCATACGCATATGCATACGCAGACGCATACGCATACGCAAACGCAGACGCATACGCATACGCAAACGCAGACGCATACGCATACGCAGACGCAGATGCATACGCATACGCAGACGCATATGCATGCGCATGCGCATACGCATGCGCATGCGCGCGTATGCGCATGCGCATACGCATGCGTATGCGCATGCGTATGCGCATACGCATGCGCATGCGCATACGCATGCGTATGCGCATGCGTATGCGCATACGCATGCGCATACGCATACGCATACGCATGCGCATACGCATACACATACGCATACACACACACATACACATACCCATACGCATACGCATACGCATACCCATACCCATACCCATACGCATACCCATACGCATACCCATACGCATACGCATACGCATACCCATACGCATACGCATACGCATACGCATATGCATACGCATACGCATACGCATACGCATACGCATACGCATACGCATACGCATACGCATACGCATACGCATACGCATACGCATACGCATACGCATACGCATACGCATACGCAGACGCATACGCATACGCATACGCAGACGCATACGCATACGCAGACGCATACGCATACGCATACGCAGACGCATACGCATACGCATACGCAGACGCATACGCATACGCATACGCAGACGCATACGCATACGCATACGCAGAGGCATACGCATACGCATACGCAGAGGCATACGCATACGCATACGCAGACGCATACGCATACGCATACGCATACGCATGCGCATGCGCATGCGCGCGTATGCGTATGCGCATGCGTATGCGCATACGCATGCGCATGCGCATGCGTATGCGCATACGCATGCGCATGCGCATGCGTATGCGCATACGCATGCGCATGCGTATGCGCATACGCATGCGCATACGCATACGCATACACATACGCATACGCATACGCATACACATACGCATATGCATACGCATACGCATACACACACACATACACATACCCATACGCATACCCATACGCATACACATACCCATACGCATACGGATACGCATACGGATACGCATACGCATACGCATACGCATACACATACGCATACGCATACGCATACGCATACGCATACGCATACGCATACGCATACGCATACGCATACGCATACGCATACGCATACGCATACGCATACACATACGCATACGCATACGCATACGCATACCCATACGCATACGCATACGCATACGCATACGCATACGCATACGCATACCCATACGCATACACATACGCATACCCATACACATACACATACGCATACATACACATACACATACACATACAGACACATACACATACACATACACATACATACACATACACATACACATACACATACACATACACATACACATACACATACACATACACATACACATACACATACACATACACATTCACATACACATACACATACACATACACATACACATACACATACACATACACATACACATACACATACACATACACATACACATACACATACACATACACATACACATACACATACACATACACATACACATACACATACACATACACATACACATACACATACACATACACATACACATACACATACACATACACATACACATACACATACACATACACATACACATACACATACACATACACATACACATACACATACACATACACATACACATACACATACACATACACATACACATACACATACACATACACATACACATACACATACACATACACATACACATACACATACACATACACATACACATACACATACACATACACATACACATACACATACACATACACATACACATACACATACACATACACATACACATACACATACACATACACATACACATACACATACACATACACATACACATACACATACACATACACATACACATACACATACACATACACATACACATACACATACACATACACATACACATACACATACACATACACATACACATACACATACACATACACATACACATACACATACACATACACATATACTCATATGCATATGCATACGCATACGCATATGCATACACATACGCATACACATACACATACACATACACATACACATACACATACACATACCCATAGGCATATGCATACGCATACGTATGTGCATACACATACACATACACATACACATACACATACACATACACATACACATACACATACACATACACATACACATACACATGATGGAGAGTGTTAATCTCCAAAAGAACAAGTTAACCTTGAAGTTAGATCACCTCTATATGAAGGTTAACCTTAGACTCCACCAAACTTAAAGATCATCCACCAAATTATCAGAAATATTGAAAGTTCTGAAAAATCAACTTCTCAGAAAAGTCTGCTGCAGATTAGTCACTCATTGACTAATCAATTCTGTAAAGTTTTTGATAAAACTTTGCACAACACTTCGCCTTGAGGTTGCGCAACTTTGCCAAGTTAAATCTTTCAAAAAGATTAAGTACACACTGAGAAATGTGTGAAACACTTTACCTATGTCTGAAAGTGCTTCTCTGCAATGGCGACTTTGACACCTGCAACTTCTTAGCACTGGTTCTCCCAACTCTGAACCCGTTTCATCAAGATCTTCTAGCCATAGATGGCTTACCTTCCAACTTAGATTTTAAGCCCTCATTTGTGTAAAACTTTACACTGTGGACTGAGCACTGACCATTTCTTTGAAGATGAAATGTGCGCCGGATTTCTCGACTCTCAGAACATCTTCACATATGAATGTTCCTAAGCAAAATTCTCACAACCTGATTGAAATTAATCTCTCAAATTCTAGCCATAGATAGATTAGCTATGGACTTAGATACGTGCAAAAGGATTCTTCAAAAGATTAAGCACAGAAGGAGAATGGGAGAGAAGATCGACGCGCAGAATTCTACAATATTTTCTTCTTCATTACTTTTCATGCATATGGTTGATGATACATACAATGTTCATCACCTCTTCACCTATTCTTCTCTATCTGATCTATATCACTCTCTCTTACTACGAATACATATCTGTAGATATATATACGAGTCTAACTCGTCATCCTTTTCAAAATACATTGAACTATTTACACGAGTAATATACAAAAGAAACATTTCTGATTCCATTTTCTTCCTCTGAAAACAATCTTCATTCTTCCATATGTCTTCTCACTTTGATCTTCATAAAATCACTATTGATGATTGTTCTGCTCCAACAGCTCCCCCTCAATCTTCAATTGTGATTACCTGCATCTTCTTTATTCCTGCCATATCTTTAAATCTCTGCAACTTAGGTCCATCCAAACTTTTAGTCATCATATCTGCAAGTTGATCTTTTGTAGGGGTGTGTATGACTTCAATTTCCTTCTCAATGACCTTCTCTCTCAGAAAATGATATTGTATTTCAATATGCTTAGTTCTAGCATGAAATACAGGATTAGCTGCCAAGTATAATGAACTCATATTGTCTCCACAAATAATAGGAGTACTCTGAATCACATCAAAAACTTTCAAAAGTGTCTTTAGCCATATTACCTCTTTTGCAGCTTCCACCATACCTTTATATTCTGCCTCTGTAGATGACAAAGCAACTGTATGTTGCTTCTTGGAACACCATGAAATCAGTTTGTCTCCTACATAGCACAAGTATCCATGTGTTGATCTTCTATCATCCACATTACCTGCCCAATCTGCATCACTATATATCTTGATTCTTGTATCTGAAGTAAAACCATAGTACAATCCTTCTTTGAGTGTACCCTTGATGTACCTAAGTACTCTTTGTCCTGCAATCCAATGTTCCTTTCTAGGACAATGCATGAATTGTGAAAGCACACCAACTGCATATGACAAGTCAGGCCTTGTCAATGTAGCATAAATCAAGCTACCAACCAAACTTTGATAGAGTTTCATATCTCTGAACTCTTCTCCTCCAAACCTAGACAATTTATGATTCACTTCCAAAGGTGTAGGTGCAACCCTGCAATCTTCCATTTTAAATTTGGTTAGCAAATTTTTAAGATACCTTTCTTGGGTCACATATACTCCATGTTGAGTATAAGATATCTCCATTCCCAAGAAGAATGATAGGTTCCCTAAATCACTGATTTTGAACTCTTTCTCCATCTGCTTCTTGATCATTTGTATCCCCTTATCATCTGTTCCTGTAAGTATTATGTCATCAACATAAATACACACATAAATGAATCCATTTCCACTTGCTTTGACTAGCAAGCTACTATCTGCCTTTGATGCTTGAAATCCAAGATCATTCAAGAATTTCACAAGCCTATAATTCCAAGCCCTTGGGGCTTGCTTCAACCCATACAAAGCTCTCTTGAGCTTACACACATAATTTAGACTCACTTGGTCTTTGAACCCATCTGGTTGCTCCATGTAGACTTCATCTGAAATGTAACCATTCAAGAAAGCATTTTTACCACGATTCTCTGAGACAAAATCGCGATTCTCTAGCACACAATTCTCTAAAACACGATTCTCTAAAACACGATTCTCTAAAACACGATTCTGTGAACCACGATTCTGTGAAAGCACGATTCTCTGCTCAAAATCGCGATTCTCAAAAACACGATTCTCTACTCAAAATCACGATTCTAAAAAATAGGATTCTCAAGGCACACAATCGCGATTCTTTGATTTCACAAAATCGCGATTTTCTCCAAAAGGTCCTGTTTGCCTGTTTTGACCCCCAGGAGCCTGATTTGACATAAATTTTTCATCCAAAGTCCATTTTTTGAGCTCTATAGCTCGTTGAAGTTGATGTTGAGGTGGGACCTAGAACCCAAGGGGACTCCAAAGGATTTTGAACCATACCAAGGGGAAATTTTGGACTCTTAACCAAAGCTTATGAACCTGAGATCTGGTAGACACCTAGGCAAGGATAGACAAAGCATTAGATCTTCTCAGTCTAGTGTCAACCATACAGCTAAGTCTTGGGCACAGCAACTAAGTGGTTGTCCTTACGTATTAAACTCTGACACAAGTGACTCAGAAATGTCTTTTAGCATGGGGAAACCTGCAGGTGGCTCATGAAGTGCCCATCTACAAACACCAGAAGGTCCCTATAAGACACAATTGGAATATATTTGGACCAACCGATTAGGTGCTCGCATCTATGAGGATGGCCTGAGGCGATCAGTGGTGTGGTCAAGTTCGAAGAGGGTTCATACATTGATAAGGAAGGAACCATGTATGTGGTCACCAACCTACCAGATAGGACTGATGAGTTTGGAAATATCATTCATGAGAATGATATAGGAGACCTAGAACAAGGAAATGTAGGACAAGGAACCCAGACTCCTAGAGGTAAGTCAGTTTTGACCAGAGTGATCACTCTAGACTGGATCCCTCAAGACAACAAAAGCATAGAACTATTCTTGAATAGAGAAATAGAGGAGGCCTTTTGGAGATTCAAGCTAGATCAACCTAGCCAATTGGGCATAGTCATCATCTACGAGTTCAAGGATCCAGAGATATTAGGCAAAGTTGTCTACCTAGATAACACATCAGAGAAAATTTTCTTGGTGACAGAACAAGATAGACATGCATATACTTGGAAGAGTGAATTGATTTTCCCTCCACCAAGATCCAATGTGTCCCATGGCCTCCAAGGTGTAGGATCATCCCAAGCTCATGAAGCCCAGAGAGAAAGAACTAGAGAGAGACCTAAGGTAAGTTTTGCACACACTGTGGGAAGAAATAGATCAGGATTTGAAAATGAAAGACCTGAGACATCAAGCACATAGGCAACAAAGAGATGAACAGGATTTCCATTGCCTAGACCCCGAGAGCACCCAAGAACCCTTAGACCCACTCAAGTGATCAAGGCAATGAAGAATTATTTTGACGGATCAGGAGATCCTTATGATCATGTGGCTGAGTTCAAACAAGTGTTAAGAGCTGAACAGATTGAGGATTTGTTCACCTAGTACGAGGCATTTGGTTTGACTCTTAAGGGCACTGCCTTGGCTTGGTTTCAACCATTGAGTAGTCGAAACTATCGCGATATAGGTCAGCTGCTAGACGAATTCATTATAGAATTTTCCAAGAGTGGTATCAGGCATAACACATCATCTTTGATCCACAATTTCAAGCAGACACCCCAAGAAACAGTGCAACTAGTAGGTAGAAGGTTCAGACAATACCTAGAAAGATGCCCTGCTCCAGAGTTACCCACACTAGCCAAAGAAGTGGCTTTGTTCTTAGATGGCTTACTGAGCACAAAGTTAAGATCATATGTGTACTTGAAAGAGCCTAGATCCATAGAAGAGTGTGTGCGGACGTGCATTGACATAGAAGATAACTTGGGTGAGGAGTTAGGATTGTCCAAACTCTATAAGGATTCTGATAGTTCTACTAGTCATACTTCAAAAATCTCCACAGAAATAGATGAGATAGCTGAGCAAGTTGCCAAGAAGCTGGGAGTCCAAAATAGACAAACACAAAGAGTCACCTCATTGAATCGATGTTATACCTGTGGAGGCGACCACATGGCTAATGTATGCCCATTGCACAACCAGAACATGAGAGAAAGGAATGCTACATATTGCACTATTGAGAGAAAATACACGAATCACACGGCTCAAGATTGTCCCTACAATAGGTAGGCTAGACAAACTTATCAGCAACCTTACCAACAAGGTAGGTATCAGAACCAATACCAAGAGCCATATTATCGACCACAACAGCAATATCAGGCACAATATAGGGCACAACCAGTCTTGGGAAACCAACCAGCAGCTCCTGCCAACGTGATTCCAGTCAAGTATGCTGTGGGAGAGGAAAATCCAAATAGAGCATTGGTGCCACTAACCCCATTGATACCAGATAATGACTCTCACGCTCATAGTTCAGACTACTCCCATGAAGGTAGTCCACATGCTTATTACACTGAGTCACCTGAGCATAGTGAGATTTACTCGGATCAATATGAGGCACCACCTATGGAGCAAAATTGGGAGCTAGAATACTCCAATTTCATGTACACAAATCCTAACCCTAGGCCCCAATTGAGACAAATGAGACCACAAGCCCCTAGAGGATCTTGTTTCAGATGTCAAGGTGACCATTTCATTTGTGATTGCCCCCACCCACCATCTCCGAGTCAAGGTCAAGCTATCACAATACAAGCTTTTTGTCCTGAATGTGGCAAAGACCATCTCCCTAGAGATTGTCCAAGAAACCCCTCCAATGCACCCAAGATTACGCCCATTAATGTGGTAGGCTTAGTGGCGGATTCAAGTTCAAGTAGCAGTAATGTGGCTCCTATACAAGCTGTCATTAGAGCACAAGCCTTAAAATAGGATAAACCAGCAGAGCAATCGGAGTCAAGTGAATCAAGAGAACATAGTAGGAGGAAAACAAGAACATGGAAAGATACCCGAGAGAAGGCTAATCGCAAGTGGAATAGAAAGTTATCAGAATTGGAAGAAAGCCTGAAAGAAGCGAAAACAAAAATAGATGACATTTCAATTCACAGCCCTTCGCATGCTGAAACTCCATCCACTCCACCTCATCCCACCCCACCACCCATTGTAAATAGACCGCAACCAGGGTCTGTTCTTGCAGATCCAACGCCAGAAGGCTTGGACATGATGTTCAAGGCCTACCAGGCTCGACTTCAAGAAGGGCCTACAGCTACAAACCTAGACAAGAGTTACCCTAGAGCAGACTTAGAGATTGAACGGATGAAAATGTGCATGAAAATGGTAGAACAAGCTCAAGCCATACTTGAGACTAGTCAAAAGTTCAATCAGACAAACTCTGTCAAATCGGATTTGCATTTCCACGGTTTACTAGAAAGATTAGAGCAGTTGGTAAACAAGCCACAAGTTTCTTTACCTCCACAGGCTCAACCAGTTATTGAAAGAGGAAGCTCATCACCAATGGGAGCTTATGTTCCTAATTCATGGAGGCCGGAATACCTCCATCAATTCGACAGTACTCTCAAGAGTTCTTGCGGGAAATACAAGAAGAGAAATGGGCCAAGGAGAAGGGTAATTCTCCTCCTATTCCTGAGATTGATGATCTTCATGATCAATTTCCCTAAGAAATTCCATCCATTTGCGGAGATCATGTAGAGCAACCAGAAGACGAAAGGTTAGATTTTGAATCTAATACCTTAGAAGAGCTGCCTCAATTTCCAGGCCCATGGGAATCTGAATCTCTTCAGATCAGAGCTCCCACAATACTGGTGAGACATGAAGACTCAGTGGTTCCAAGGAACACCGATGTCGTGAAGAACACTAAGGTTCAATGTCATCTCACTGTAGAAGAGCTGCTCAAAGCAAAACCTAAGCTTTGGAACCATGTGAAGGATCAGGTTCCAGAACTTAAGTCCAATATGCCAAAAGCAGGCTCTAAACAAAAAGTTCCAGAGATACCTCTATACAAAATAGGGGACATGTGTGAGGGTGAAGAAGGTAATACTTATCTTCCAATCACCTACCAAGGTTACACAACCAAAGCAATCATAGATTCAGGTGCTGGTGTTGCTATTGCGACCACCTCTTTGTGGAAGCAATGGGGCAAACCCACATTAAGACCAACTAGAATGAAGCTTCAAATGGCTGACGGCCATTTTGAAAGACCTCTAGGATTGCTCGAAGGGATAACTCTAACCACTTGCGGTGTAGAGTTTGAACATACATTTGCTATATGTGATTTTGAGAAAAATAATGTCTATGAGATGATCTTAGGAATACCCTTCCTACGACAATTGCAAATAGTACAGGATTGGGAAACCAACTCCTTGTACTTACAACACTTAGGGGTCACCACCAAGGTCAATTTGAAGGATTACACCTTCAGAGATGTACCACCCCTATAGTGGAATCCTATCCACAAAGCGAAAGAAGAGTCCATCTCTGTGCATTTTGAAAGTTCACCTGATCCATCATGGCTGCACGAAGATACTCATTTGTGGATGTGCAAGGTCGTAGAGGAAGAGGAAAAACGTTTAAAGGCAAGAGAAGAAGGAACTTCTCCCGGAGATAGACCAATTAAGGACCCAGCCTATGCAGCGATGATCTTTCCAGATGAGGAATTTGAGCCTCATGGCTGGCCAGAAATCTTAGCCACCATGGACATTGCTATCAATGAAGAACAATGGACACCTCATTGTGATGAGGAGGGTTATGATATTTCAGTGTTCATGTGTCAGCCCTTGCTAGAAGAATGTGACACTAGTGATGTCATAGAAGAAGAAGAGAATGACGATGATATAGAGTCCATTGTGATGGATAGTTGCTTTAACTCAGAGAAGCACTATTTAGAAGATGTCGGAGTGTTTAACCAGAAAGAAGAGGAACCTCTCACAAGTATTAAAATGGTAAATTCAAAGGACGGAAGTGAGAGCAGTCAAAAGAAAAAGAAAAGAAAAGCGATGAAACAAGAAGAGGAGGAATCATTGTTTGAAGTACCTGAAAACTTCAAGAAATATGAAGTTGATGACCGCAAAATTTTGGTACGAATGCCTAAGAGAGAGGCAATCATAGGAGAATCATATGATAATAAAGAAAAGACCAAGAAAATTGTCGTGACCATTGAAGAGAACAAAGAGAGATGCACATATATAGGAGATGACCTAAGTGCAAAGAAGAAATGGAGCTTGTAGCTCTATTAAGGGAATATAGGGATGTGTTTGCGTGGCACTATAGAGACTTGAAAGGGGTAGATCCAGGAATTTGCTCTCATACTATCCCCATGACCGCTGATGCCAAGCCCACCAAACAGAAGCCCTACACATATAATGATACATATGCAGTCAAAATAAAAGAAGAAATTGATAGGCTGATTGAAGCTGGATTCATCTATGAGATTGAGCATACTGAATGGGTGTCCCCCATTGTAGTGGTGCCCAAGAAGAATGGAAAGTTGCGAGTGTGCATTAACTTAAAAAAGTTAATGCCGCTACAATCAAAGATAGCTATCCGCTTCCAATCACGGAACACCTTTTGGAGAGTGTTGCAGGCAAGGAAGTTTATAGCTTCCTTGATGGATTTTTAGGTTACAACCAAGTAGCCATTGCCCCAGAAGATCAACACAAGACGACTTTTGCCACAGAATGGGGAATCTTTGCATTTCGTGTGATGCCGTTTGGGCTCACCAATGCACCTGCAACATTCCAAAGCTCATGTGTCATGTCTTCAAAGAGTTCTTGCGAAAGAGCTTAGAAGTGTATGTGGATGATTTATGTGCTCATTCCCAAGAAAGAAGTTTTCACATCCCTGAGCTTAGACAAATCTTCAACAAGTGTAGAGAATACCGAGTGTGTTTGAACCCAGAAAAGTGTGTGTTCATGGTGCCTCAAGGTAAAATCTTAGGTCATATTGTTTCTAAGAATGGAATCTCAACAGATGAAGATAAGGTACGAGCCATAGCAGAGCTGCCACGGCCAAGGAATGTTAAAGAGGTACAAGCCTTTATGGGCCATTGTGGATATTACCGAAGGTTTATCCACATGTACACGATCATAGCTAGACCCCTTTATGCCTTGTTGTCTAATTTTGAGTGGAACGACGAATGCGAGAATTCTTTCAATGAACTGAAGAAACGTTTGTGCACAGCACCAATACTGACCACTCCTGATTGGAATAAACCATTCCACGTCCATGTGGATGCATCCAATCATGCCATAGGATGTGTGCTAGCACAACCCACAGGTGAAGGAAATTTAGATTTACCCATAGCATATGCTAGCAGACAGCTAACCGCAGCGGAACGAAACTATACCACAACTGAGCAAGAGGGCTTAGGCATGGTATATGTTGTGAAGAAGTTTAGACACTACTTATTGGCCAGCAAGTTCAAGTTTTTCACTGATCATCAAGCTTTGTTATATTTGGTCAATAAACCTTGTAATACTGGGCGCTTAGTAAGATGGTTCCTCTTACTAATGGAATATGACTTTGAAGTCGTTGTCAGGAAAGGTAGAACCCACCTTCGGGCAGATCACCTTTCTCGCATCACTTCAGGTGAGTCACCGCCATAAGTTGGTACCAGTCCTAACCTTCGGCCCTGCAAATAAGAATGTGAAAACATCACAAGAAGAAATTGTAAAATCACAAAAATATCACATATTGGCAGGAAGCATGTACAAACAAGATATTGAGGGTGTATTAGCTTGTTTTGTCGAGGATGATGAACATAGTAGTTGGTTGCAGCAAGCTCATGAAGGATTGCTAGGAAATCACTATTCTAAACAACGAACATTGCAGAATCTGAAGCACCTAGGAGTGTATTGGCCTAGCATGGACAAAGAAATACATGAGTGGATTAAGAATTGTCCTATGTGCCGAGAGAGACCCCCAGTGGAGCATGCGACTCTTTATCAAGTGTCATTAATTCCAGATTGGAGTACTTCATTGGTAGAGTTTATGAGGTCAGGAAGATTACCCAAAGAGGCTAGTCTAGAAAGAAGACGAAGCATGGAGCAAGAGGCTCAAGGCTATGCCTTAGTAGGAGAGAACCTATATCGAAGAGGCAAAGATGGTTACTTAAGACTGTGGGTTCATGAATCAGACTATTTAAAGGTCTTAGAGACTGCACACAGTGGTGTTGCAGGGGGACAGTTTGGTCCTGACCGAGTGATCAAGACCATTCTATTCACAGGACTTTGGTGGCCCACTCTTCATATGGATGCACATACCTATGTGAAGAAATGTGACACATGCCAACGTGCACAATATCCAGTTAGAAAAGACGAGATGCCTTTGAGGCCAATGATGGGAGGGCGTGCATTTTCGAAGTGGGGCATAGACTTCATAGGTCCTATTAACCCCCCAGCTAGAAACTCCCATGCAGAGTATATTATTGTAGCCACAGACTACCTTACCAAGTGGGTAGAAGTCAAAGCCACAACAAAGAATGATGCTCAGACAACGGAAAAGTTCTTATTTGAGAATGTGTTCACGAGATATGGGTTACCAATAGAACTAGTAAGCGATAGAGGCACGCAATTCTTGAATGAAGTCATTGAAAATCTTCTCCAAGAATTCTTGCGGATACATAAGAAGTCTGCCCCCTATCATCCACAAGCTAACGGACAAGCTGAGAGTACAAACAAGATCCTATGTAATGTATTGACCAAGCTTGTAAACAACAAATGCTCTGATTGGGATAAACAGCTTCATCATGCTGTTTGGGCTTATCGAGTTGCCTATAAAACAGTACTCAATGCCACCCCATTTCAGATGGTCTTTGGACAGAATGATGTGCTACCTTTAGATTTCCTAATCCCAGCATTAAAAGTAGCACAAGAGCATGAGTGAAATGGACATGAGTTGTCCTCTAGGATCTTTGATCTAGAACGCTTAGGTGAGACGAGGCTACGAGCGGCAGCAGGCATCTATGCTGCAAAGAAGAGACAAAAGGCATACTTTGATGCACACATCAAGGATAAGGGACTGAAAGAGGAGATCTAGTGTTGGTTTACACACTCAAACAACATGCCCGTAAGTTGGAAAAACGAGGATATGGACCCATGATCATTAACAGAATTTCCACTAGCGGTGCAGTTCAATTGGCTACTTTAGAAGGTGATATCTTGCCCAACTATATTAGTGGATGTAGAGTCAAGTTATACCAAGAACCTCTTACGGAGGATATGCTTACGAGACTCAACACTGCTAAGAAACGAAAAGAAGATGAGTTAAGGGTGAGAGAAGAAGCACAAGTAGAAGCCAGAGAGCGTATTAGGCGAAATAAGTTAAGGCAACTCGGCCTAGATGTCAACTCAAAAGCTCCAAAATATCACATGGATATGTGCCAAAAATTGGGCATAACTACTTCTCAAGTCATTGACCGACGTCCCTTTGTGACCATAGAGATAGGACAAGGAAAGGGTGCAAGGACTGTGAAAGCATTGATTGACTCAGGTGCAGCAAGTAGTGCAGTCAGACTATCCTACTGCCAAGACTTGGAGTTGAACATCAATCCCATAGAAGCTTATCTCATAGGATTGGGAGGTGTGGAAACCCCTTGTTTGGGCGAGGTGGAACTTCCCATCTACCTTAAAGATGTTCCAATGAAAGTCAAAGTGCTCGTATGTCAAGATGAGAACCTTACAGAACCACTTGTCTTGGGTCAAGATTGGATCTATGACCATGCAGTTAACTTAAACATAAGAAGTCAAATTCTTCAAGTTTGGGTACATGAACAATGCATTACATTAGAATTAGAAAGCTGCATGCTCACAAATCATGGCACCACACAGTCTCTTAGTTCCTCTAAGACTAATCTTCACAAACAAGATGTTGTATGTGTCAAAAGCTCTACGATGCCAGAAGGACTCAATCATGGAAGGACAGTCGCAAAGGCAAGCAAACCCTCCTTTGTTTTCGAAGAGTAAAGCATCCCCAGTAGTTCAACCTAAGAAGCAAGCACAACAATTCAAGACAACTTCTATAGCAAATAGAAAGACATCATTCAACAAGAAAGCAGTTCCGGGCATGACGCAAATATGGGTACGCAAAGGCGAGCAAGCTCCAACCTTGGCCCCACAAAACCCATCCAGGCAAGCCAAATAGGCCAGTAGACGAAGGCAGAAGCGCGAACAAGCTCAACCACAAGGTATCCGACAAGTTTGGGTGCCTAAGAAATTAGCTGCAGCTCAACAAGGGTGATTGCACATGTGGGTACCTAAGAAGCTCTTACATCCACAACAACCTATGTTCTCCCACATGCGAAAGATCTCAACAAAGAAGCCACAAAGAGAAAAGGGTAAGAACCGTATACAGAGGTCGAAAGAAGATCAAATCACCTCTTCAACAATAGTAGGAAGACGTGCAAAAAGGGTATGGGTTTGGAAGCCAAAAGTGCAAGTAGCCTCCACCGAACCAAAGCGCCGACCACACTGGATACCACAATTTAGAAAGCATCCAAAGAGGAAGATGCTTGAAGTGATCTCTACAGTGCCAAATGCTATTCTCAAATGGACCCCAATAAGGAGGATTACATCATTTCGAGACACAATGGATACCTCCACCAAAGCCGGCATCAACATCTACAAGTAACATCGAAAGCCTCGACGAGCGACAACCATGTGCTCCTTGCACAACCCTGCCTTTTGCACCATTCAGGTTATGCATTTCCAAAGTATGCATTAATATAGGGCCACATTACACGGCCGTGCATAGACACACTTGAGAATCCCAGGCACAAGAGCACATTCACATATGTCAAATATTTTTATTGATATTAAGCTTTGTCTTCTTGTTTTGTGACATTGTTCCTAAAAAAAAAAAAAAAAAAAAAGAAAAAAAGAAGAAGAAGAAAAGAGAGGAGAGAGCTTGTTCCAAGGTTTGGCTCATGGAACATGAATGAGTCAGGCTTAGTTGACGATGGAACCATTGATTACTGGACATTTATCAGTTTGGATAGAAGTGTGTCTAGGCTAGCAGATGATATTATTAATGCCTTATCTGGTAAATATCAAGAACTTGGCATGAACATGGCATCCACAACTATGGTTTCCTCTTACTATGGCAAGAGTGAAGAGCTTGAAGGTCCGCAACTTGAGTGATGCTTAACTACCGTATGTACAAGAGCATCCAAGGAGATATCTACAAGAGTTAGCTTGGAACCTTGAAAATCCTTGAATATCAAGAAATTCAATTCTCAGTATTTGGCAAATGATGCTTTGAAAGGAGGAGACAGGATCTGCCACTCAAAAGATCTCATCAGTGGACCATCAACACGGACATTCATCAACAATGTTCCATTCCAAAGGCCGAGTGTACAACACGAAGAGATGAACATCCATCGACCTTCTCCATGGTAAGTATCTTTACTTTGGAAACATCATAACCATGATAGCTTAGGAAACCTCTTCGTCGGCATACCCTTGAGCACTTAGCTCAAGACCCCCAATTTTTGCACCATACTTCTTCCAATGCATTTCCCAAGTAAGCATTCATAGTGCTACATTACAAGGCCGTGCACAAGGCACATATTTTCCTCAACCCATGCACGAACACACTTACCCATCACTCAATATGGGTTATGAGTACTTGGCATGACTACTATGAACATCAACTTTGGAAGATCGAGAAAACATCAACGAAGACTCACAACGACACAGTCATGCTGGAATCCAAGGAAGAAGCACATACCAAGAGACTACAACTTGCAAAGAATCGCAGTGATAGATGAAGAACCAGACAACCAACCCTGCCACATCTAGAAGTCAGATGACTTTTGTTCATACAGAAGGGACACTACCTCTCTACATGGAACAACCCTTACAACAAGGGTCTGTCAGGGATGACAGACTCGAGAGGGGGGGGAGTGTTGAAGCTGAAGGTCAAGGACAAAGCACAGGAGCACATCAAAGAGGTGAACACCCAAGAAGAAGGAGCAAGTAGGGAGCTCCAAGAAGTGTATGTCAAATTTTCAGAAGAAATCCCCTACAATAATAGTGATTTTCATCACTTAAAACCATTGTAAATACCATTTTCTATTTTTGTAACTCCATTTTTTTCAAGCCAAGGAGTCCTTGAGCTTGAGGAGTATTAGAATTATCATCCTACCAATTTTCATAATTTTTAGACTTCGTTTGAGCCCTCAAATAAGCCCTGGAACCTAATTTTTAACTAGGTCGGACACTAGGTCTAGATAGGGCCAAAACTAGTAAAAAAAACTATAAAAAGAGCTAGAGAGCTCATTTTTGAGGCTAGCTTGATAGAGAATAGAGCTTTTGTAAGAGAACTCTTTTGCAATCTAAGCTTTCCATTGTTCCTCTCTTTGATCTTACTTTATGCACGCGTGTGTGTATGTGTGTGCATGTTTGTGTGCTTTCACTCACGCACTTGTGCCTTCACTTGCTCGTGGTCTTCATACCGGTCCTCACGTCTCCGCGGATTGACAAGTAAAGGAGGTGGTGCTTATGCTTGAGCTACACCATGCTAGAGTTGTTGTTTTCAAGGTAATTACAAAGGCTTCATATTGTGTAAAGAAGTTATATACTTGTTCTACACACAATACTTGTGTGAATTTTATTGGAGTTTGAGGTCTGTACAAGCACGCAAACAACACAACTAAGAAGAACAAGACAATACTAAATGTATTACCAAGGGAATGTACAAAAGATAAGTGACATGTTAGGGTTATAGGTGTATATACAAGATGGGGAAAAAACCTCCTAAAGAGGGAAAAAAGTGCCCCATAATTCTTAAGTGTATTCACACAAATCACTATGAGAATATATCAACAAATCCCCCTTGGGAGTGATGAAGTGAACAACGAGTTGCCAATCATGTATAAGGAAGTGCGAAGCTATGTGGAATCAATCCACAAAAAGAACTTTGCCCAAATCTTTGTGAAAAGCTTCGAACCTCCCTAAGTAGAGCCTTTGTGAAAAGGTCTGCAACATTCTCCTATGTGGGCACATATGCGAAACTGATCTCTCCAAAAGAGAACCTCTACCTGACATAATGATAGTGCACCTCAATGTTCTTAGTGCAAGCATGGAACATAGGGTTCGTCACAAAGCAATGCACTCTGACTATTGATGGAGAGTGTTAATCTCCAAAAGAACAAGTTAACCTTGAATTTAGATCACCTCTATATCAAGATTAACCTTAGACTCCACCAAACTTAGAGATCATTCACCAATTTATCAGAAAATTGAATATTCTGAAAAATTCAACTTCTTCAGAAAAGTCTGCTGCATATTAATCACTCATTGACTAATCAATCCTGTAAAGTTTTTGATAAAACTTTGCACAACACTTTGCCTTAAGATTGCGCAACTTTACCAAGTTAAATTTCTCAAAATGATTGAGTACACACTGAGAAATGTGTGAAACACTTTACCTATGTCTGAAAGAGCTTCTCTGCAATGGCGACTTTGACACCTGCAACTTCTTAGCACTGGTTCTCCCAAAGTAAATCCCGTTTGATCAAGATCTTTTAGCCATAGATGGCTTACCTTCCAACTTAGATTTTAAGCCCTCACTTGTGTAAAACTTTACACTGTGGACTGAGCAATGATCATTTCATTGAAGATGAAATGTGCGCCAGATTTTACGACTCTTAGAACATTCTTACATATGAATGTTCCTAATCAAAATTCTCTCAGCCTGATTTCAATTAACCTCTCAAATTCTAGCCATAGATAGATTAGCTATGGACTTAGACACGTGCAGAAGGATTTCTCAAAAGATTAAACACAGAAGGAGCAGACTGCTAAACATCGGGCGCAAGTTTTTCGATTTCTTCAGAAAATTTACATACAAGTGAGGATAGATGATTCACTCACTTTCAATGTGTCTAATGACACTAATTTCTCTCTCCCTATTCTCTAATCATCTTCTACTCTCTTTGCCCGACATTTTCCAACATATTTATATATGAATATATACAAGTGTATGACTAAACAAAGATATAAGTCAGCTAATGTACATATGTGTACATATCTTTGGATTTTCTGAACATGTCCTTCATTCAACCATCTGACTTTGTTTTCTTCTTGACTCCTTGATTTCATTCCTCCATAATTCTTCAATTTATGATTGTCATGCACCAACAGCTCCCCCTCAATCATTAATTGAGGTTCTTCTCTATCTTCTTTACTCCAGCCATATCCTTGAATCTTTGTAGTTTTGGTCCATCTAGACTTTTTGTCATCATATCTGCAACTTGATCTTTTGTGGGAGTGTGTATGACTTCAATCTCCTTCTCAATGACCTTCTCTCTCAGAAAATGATACTGTATTTCAATATGCTTAGTTCTAGCATGAAATACAGGATTAGCTGCCAAGTATAATGAACTCATATTGTCTCCACAGATAATAGGAGTACTCTGAATCACATCAAAAACTTTCAAAAGTGTCTTTAGCCATATTACCTCTTTTGCAGCTTCCACCATACCTTTATATTCTGCTTCTGTAGATGACAAAGCAACTGTATGTTGCTTCTTGGAACACCATGAAATCAATTTGTCTCCTACATAGCACAAATATCCATGTGTTGATCTTCTATCATCCACATTACCTGCCCAATCTGCATCACTATATATCTTCACTCTTGTATCAGAAGTAAATCCATAGTACAACCCTTCTCTGAGTGTACCCTTGATGTACCTAAGTACTCTTTGTCCTGCAATCCAATGTTCCTTTCTAGGACAATGCATAAATTGTGAAAGCACACCAACTGCATATGATAAATCAGGCCTTGTCAATGTAGCATAGATCAAGCTACCAATCAAACTTTGATAGAGTCTCATATCTTTGAACTCTTCTCCTCCAAACCTAGACAATTTGTGATTCACTTCCAAAGGTGTAGGTGCAACCCTGCAATCTTCCATTTTAAATTTGGTTAGCAAATTTTTAAGATACCTTTCTTGGGTCACATATACTCCATGTTGAGTATAAGAAATCTCCATTCCCAAGAAGAATGATAGGTTCCCCAAATCACTGATTTTAAACTCTTTCTCCATCTGCTTCTTGATCATTTGTATTCCCTTATCATCTGTTCCTGTAAGTATTATGTCATCAACATAAATACACACATAAATGAACCCATCTTCACTTGCTTTGACTAGCAAGCTACTATCTGCCTTTGATGCTTGAAATCCAAGATCATTCAAGAATTTTACAAGCCTATAATTCCAAGCCCTTGGGGCCTGCTTCAACCCATACAAAGCTCTCTTGAGCTTACACACATAATTTGGACTCACTTGATCTTTGAACCCATCTGGTTGCTCCATGTAGACTTCATCTGAAATGTAACCATTCAAGAAAGCATTTTTTACATCTAATTGAGATAACTTCCAACCTTTGCAAGCAGCAATTGCTATGAGTGTCCTGATGGTTGTCATCTTTGCCACAGGACTATAAGTCTCATCATAGTCCACTCCATATGTCTGTGCATACCCTTTCACAACAAGTCTAGCTTTGTACCTAGACACACTTCCATCTGCAAATCTTTTAGTCTTGTAAACCCACTTACAACCAATGATTTTCTGGCTATTAGGTTTAGGAACCAGATCCCAAGTCTGATTCTCTATCAATGCATCATACTCCTCTTGCATAGCATCTTCCCAATTCTTCTTCCCTTTAGCCTCTTCAAATGTAGAAGGGTCTTCATCTGCTTTTACCAAATAAGCATAATCTTTAGTAGTCAAGAATGAAGTGTCATAGCTATACCTTGTAGGTTGCCATTTGTGCCTAGATGACCTTCTAACTTCTGCACTTCTTGAAGTTTCTGGTTCATCACATTCTGGATCAAACCTTGGCCTCTCTTCAACTTCAACCTGCACTTCATTGTTCTCACTTTCATCAAGTAATTGAATCTTTGCTTTACCTTTTCTTTGATCCACTACTTCTTCATCATCTGCATGTATATTATATTTACCTGCATACCAAGTACCTTGCTCATCAAATGTAACATCCTTGGATACAATAAATTGCTTTGTGGATGGACTCCACAACCTGTATCCCATTTGCTTATCATCATAACCAATGAATACATACTTTTCTGCCTTAGGCTCCAACTTATGCCTCAATTGAGATGGCACATATGCATATGCCAAGCATCCAAATATTCTGCAATGATCTAAGGTAGGTTTCTTACCCCACCAAGCTTCATATGGTGTCATGCCCTGCAAAGCTTTACAAGGCAATCTATTGACCAAGTATGTAGCTATATTTACAGCCTCTGCCCACAAATAATTTGGACAATTCTTCTCTTTCATCATGGACCTTGCAAACTCAACAAGAGTCCTATTTCTTCTTTCTGCTACCCCATTTTGTTGAGGAGAATACCTGCAAGTAACTTCTCTCTTTATAGCTGCATTCCACAAATAATCATTGAACTCATTTGAAAAATACTCTCCCCCTCCATCTGACCTTAGTCTCTTTAATTTTTGACCTGTAATCCTTTCTGCATATGCATGATAGTGTTTAAATGTATTAAACACTTCTGACTTTTCTTTAATCACATAAATTGTGATCCACCTGGTAGCATCATCAACATATATGACATAATATCTTGAACCATTTATACTAAAGTCCTTTGAAGGACCCCACACATCTGTATGCACCAATTCAAGTCTTTCTGAATACATAAATCCATGCTTGGAATAGGATTGCTTATGAGCCTTACCTAATTGACATGCCTCACATCTGTATGTCATGTGTTGACCTGCAATGTTAGGCAATCCAAGCACTGAATCATTGTTAATCATTTCTTTAATACCTCTTTCATTAAAGTGTCCAAGTCTTTTGTGCCAAAGATCCAATTCTGACACCTTTTGCTCTCCATATGTGAACATAGCATGTCCAACATTTCCTTGTACCTTCAATGTGAAAAGCCTTCCTTCTTTCTTTCCTGCAATAATTTGTTTATACCCTTGACTAGGGTCTTCCACATAAACTCCATCATTGGTAAACCTTACCTCATATACTTTTTCCACAATTTGACCTACACTGATCAAATTCTTTGGAATTGTGGGAACATAAAGAACCTTACTCAGAAGAGTGCTCCCATCCTTAGCTTTGACTGAACCAATTGACTTTACCTTATGCTTTGTATTATCACCTGTCTGAACTGTATGATTAATTGCATTATGATCTAGGTCAGTCATCAAAGCAATATTTCCACTCAAATGATTACTACATCCTGAATCAATATAAAACACTCTCATATCCTCATGTGAGGTTTCACAAGTATTCATAATGAGAGTCGAGTCCTCTTTTTGATCTGATGCATAGTTGTAGTAGGTGCTATTATAGGATTGATTTTGGAAGCTTCTTCCTCCACCTCTTCCAAAAGAATTCCTACCACCTCTACCTCTGAAGTTTCCTCTCTGAAATCTACCACCTCTTGCTCTTTGATTAAAGTTCTGATAATTACCATTGTTTTGATTATTATGCCAACAATCATGAGATAGATGATTGGTCTTACCACATATCCAACAAGCTCTTGCATTCTCTTTGTTGTTTCTGCCTCTTCCTCTACTTCTGCCATTTCCTCTTCCTCTTATGAAGTTTGCTTGGTTTGAAGTACCTTCTTCTTCACCTGATTGTTGCTTCCCTTTGTTAACTTTTTTCTTGTCTTTAGAATACATTGCATGACCTGCACTCTTATCAACATATCCTTTGATATCATTCTCAAAAGTTAGCATATGTCAAATCAGGAGTAAAATGATCTAATGAAAGTTCTGTAGATAAAATGAAAGGCTTCCACTTCTCATCTCCTCTTAGCCCTGTGAGTATTTGTCTTACCAATTTGTCTTCTTCAATATCTTCATCCACTGCACCTAGAGAGTCTGCAATGTCCTTCATCTTTGTCACATAATCAGAGATTGATTGTGAGGCCTTCTTCTTAAAAGTAGTAAACTCTGCCCATAGTGAAGCTTTCCTTGATTTGGTTGTATTTTGGAAATGCTCTTCCAAAGCATTCCAAATGTCACATGCACTTTCAAGTCCTCTAATGTGAGGAAGCAAATAGTCATTGACTGCCATGTAGATGATACTTCTTGCTTGAGCATCCTTCTTCATCCAATTCTTCAAATCTGCAAGCTCCTCCCTAGTTGGAACACTAGGATCTCTGAATTCTGGCTTTTCTTCATCTCCTGTGATATATCCTATCAGATCTTTGCTCATAAGATGAGCTTCCATCCTCATAGACCATGCAGGATAGTTCTCTCTATCCAGCTTTTCAATTTGGAGACTATCTCCCATCCTTGCTTCACCTGTAGTCTCAAAACTTTAACCTTTACAGATAATGAATGTACCTTTACTTCGAATGTTGCTCCTTCTGATCCTTTTGATACTCTTTGTATGTCTTCCTTCAAGTTTTCTTCAGCCTTTACCCTTCTGCACCTTCAAAATGTAAAGATTTGTACTTCTGCAATAGTCGGAGTCATCTTCACTTCAATTTTGACACAACCTGCTCTGATACCACTGATGGAGAGTGTTAATCTCCAAAAGAACAAGTTAACCTTGAATTTAGATCACCTCTATATCAAGATTAACCTTAGACTCCACCAAACTTAGAGATCATTCACCAATTTATCAGAAAATTGAATATCTGAAAAATTCAACTTCTTCAGAAAAGTCTGCTACAGATTAATCACTCATTGACTAATCAATCCTGTAAAGTTTTTGATAAAACTTTGCACAACACTTCGCCTTAAGATTGCGCAACTTTACCAAGTTAAATTTCTCAAAATGATTGAGTACACACTGAGAAATGTGTGAAACACTTTACCTATGTCTGAAAGAGCTTCTCTGCAATGGTGACTTTGACACCTGCAACTTCTTAGCACTGGTTCTCCCAAAGTAAATCCCGTTTGATCAAGATCTTTTAGCCATAGATGGCTTACCTTCCAACTTAGATTTTAAGCCCTCACTTGTGTAAAACTTTACACTGTGGACTGAGCAATGATCATTTCATTGAAGATGAAATGTGCGCCAAAATCATCTGAAAGGTGTCTGTGCCACACACTCAACAATTGCTATGAAATCTGCCTGATACTTAGCCTCACAACTAGAAGTGGCCACAATAGGCTGCTTCTTGCTAAACCAAGATATGCATGAGCTATCAAGCATGAAGCAAAAACCACTTGTGGACACACGAGTGTCACAATAACCAGCCCACTCAAAGTAAAAAAAAAGCATGTAAATCTGGCAGTAGTGATCCCACCTGTGGGATAAAACAATCCTAGTAGTCAGGTACCACTAACTAGCAAAAGATGTGCTTAACCACCTATCAATGCTTGACACTTGGGCAATGCATAAACTAAATTAAGTAGCCAATAGCTTGTTGATAGAGAACAACATCAAATGCATCTCCAACCTCATGAAGACTCAACTGTAAACCCATTTCCATAGGAGTGGCAATGGGTTTGCAATCTTCAAGGCCAAAATGTTGAAATAATGTGTCAATATATTTTGTTTGACATAGACCTATTCCACGCGCAACTTGCATAAATTGAATGCCCAAATAATGATGCAAAATGCCCCAAATCTCATATCCCAAAAGAGGCATGCAAATCAGCCTTAAAATCAGCACTATGCTTCTCATTAGGACTACTAACTAGCATGTCATCAACATAGACAACAATGATAAGAAACACATCATTTTCATGCTTAACATATAAGGTGCTCTATGTTGAAATGTTCTCAAAACCATATGCAATCAAGTAGGCATGTATCTTTTCATACCAAGCATGTGGTGCTTGCTTTGAACCATATAATTCCTTTTTCAACCCGCATACTTTGTTTTCATGCCCTTTTTGCACAAAACCATGGGGATGAAAAACATAAAATTCTTCATGTAAGTCACAATTTTGAAATGAAATTTTAATTTCCAACTAATGTACATTCCAACTATGATGAGTTGCAAGTGAGATGCTACGAACAATGGTCATTCGACAAGTGGGTGCAAAGATCTCATCAAAATCAATGCCTCTTTCTTGAGCATAAACTTTTGCAACAAGCCTAGCCTTATACTTGTCAAATGTTCCTGTTGGAAGCAGCCAGAGGCACAGACGCCACGGAAGCATGTGAAGACAAAGCAGGGAGCCAGGAGGATCAATTTTTCAAACAAATATATTTCTTATTAATTCTCCAAACATTCAACAGTGATTATTATCACTAATTGTAACATATGTATCATAGAAAACCCCATTTTGTAATCTATAGCTCCATTTTGTGCAAGCCGAGGAGTCCTCGAGCTTGAGGAGCTTAGGTAGAATGCTCGTACCAATTTTCGTTATTTTTAGACATCGTTTACCCTTCCAAATAGCCTCTAGGACCTATTTTTTAACTAGGCCGGCCACTAGATGTGAAACCGGTCAAAACTAGTCTAGAAACTATAAAAAGAGCTAGAGAGCTCATTTTTGAGGTTGGTTCATTTTGGTTAGTGTGAGCATAGAGCTAGTTTGAGCTTGTAAGAGCCTTCTTGAGTAATAGAGTTAATTTCCCACCTTCCATTGTGTCTTGCTTGTCTCTTCATTGTGTGTGTGTATGTGTGTGTGCATCTTTGGTGCTTCTCACCTTCACTCTCACATCATCTCACGTTCACGATCTTCATATCACTCCTACCTCTCCCTCGGATTGACATTAAGGAGGTGAAGCTTCTTAACGTGGTTCTCACCATTGTGCTAGAGCAACACCAAATTTGGCGCCGTTGCCTGGGATCGAGTCTAGGACGAATGTGTGATGGTAAGAGTATAGCAAGAAGTGGCGTTGGAAGGTAAAAATTTCAGTTTTTGTTGTTGTTTTTACTTAGTTTTTAGTGTTTTTCACCTTCCCCATACTCCATCTTCATCATCGCATCATCATCTCCATTTCCAAAAAAATCAGAAAATTCACCATATCCACCCATTCACCTCATTTCCCCTCATTTGTGCGTGCGAGAGAGCGAGAGAGAGTTTTTGCGCTTGTATGCACTTGTGTTTTCTTGAGTTTTCTTGCAGGTACAGAGCTTCAGAGCATCAGGAAAGCTTCCAAAAGGTAAAAAATGTACTTTCTGTCAGAAATTTCTGACTGTGTCGGACCATCGCGATGGTCCGCCAAGTTCGGATTTTGAGGTAGGCGACCACACCACGAGGTAGGCGATCCTTGCGCACACACGGCACCATAGTTGCATTTCAAAAATTTGTCATTTGGTGGACCATCGCGATTGGCTCGGACCATCGCGATTATGTCACACCATCGCAATAGGCTCACGCCATCGCGACGGCTCGGCCGGACCATCGCGACGGTTCGCTTTTTCGGACCATCGCGACGGTTCACTTGAGCCATCGCGACGGTCCACTTGGACCATCGCGACGGTTCATTTGACCCCGGACCATCGCGATTGGCTTATGCCATCGCCACGACAGTGCCACGTGTCACGATAGACCATCGCGACGGTTCAACTTTTGGACCATCGCGACAGCCCAAAATCGGACCATCGCGATTGGCTCAAGCCATCGCATCGCGGACCATCGCGACGGTTCACTTCGGACCATCGCGATTGTCCACCGTTGACCGTTGACCGCGCCATCGCGATTGTCCGCCCGATCACGCCATCGCGACGGTTCAATTTTTGGACCATCGCGACGGTTCGACCTCACGCCATCGCGATCGTTCATTTCGAGCCATCGCGACGGTTCGACCTCACGCCATCGCGACGGTTCGCTTTTTCGGGCCATCGCGATTGTCCAAATTCCACGCCATCGCGACGGTTCGCTTGGACCATCGCGACGGTCCCAGACCATCGCGATTGCCCACCCCCATCGCAAATTTTGGACTTCAATTTTTGACCAAATTTGAGGGTATTTTTGAAAAATTTTTGGACCATTAGACTCATAGGAGACCCCTTAGCTCATATTTAAAGGAAAACTGGATTGTCAGTTTTTACCCCCCAGGGCCTGAATGCTCATAACTTTTTCATCCGAAGTCCGTTGTTTGAGCTTAATAGCTCGTTAGAAAGCTCGTGACGAGTACTACGTGACCTCAACTGTTTTTTTCATAAAGAATACATCTATTTTTGGATAAGCTATTTTGAGGTTCACCTAGTTTGGGACTAGAAAGCCAGGGGGCACACATTGGAAATTTGGGCAAAAAGGGAAGGGATTGAAAAGGGTGTATATACTCAAGTGTTTGAGCATCTTGTGAAGTGGTCTAATATTGGAATTTCCCAGGACTAGCAAGGGCAATCAAAGGCAAGCGAGCAAGGCAGTGAAGACAGCAGAGCTTGGGAAGCACGGCTTCTTGGGCAACAGGACATCAGAGCAACAGAAAAGCCGACTCGAGGTTGGAAGATTACTCAACCCCCTCAGTCAATTCTTAGCTTAGGCTAAACGTTAGCATTGTGGATTTAAGTCGATAGGAACGCCTCAAGTTCAAGATACCTAATTCTATCAAGTTTAAGACTTAAAGTAAAGGTGTGTGTGACACGAAAACCTAAAGAAACGAACCTAAGTCTGACGGAACGATAACTCAAAACTATAACGGAAAGTCGAATTCCTGACGCATATATTAAGACAAGAATCCAAAGAAAAATTAAAAAGAACCAAGAATTAATCACAAAGAACCATTGACGATCTAAGGGTGTAATTGAGCGTGCAAGGAAGGAAATTAATGAACCTTAGATCAGGCAAACATATAGGCAAGTCGGACAGAAGAAGCCTTAGATCATCGGAGGCTAGTGTAAGAACCACTGCACGATCTTGGGCTCAGCAATTGAACAGTAGTTATCCCTACGAGTTGAGCTCAGAATCAAGTGAATCAGAAATGGCATTTAGCACAGACAGACCAGCAGGAGGATCTCATGTAGCATACCTAGAAAAACCTGAAGGACCCTATAGAACGCAGCTAGAGTTTCTCCGAACCAACCGACTAGGTGCTCGCATCTATGAGGATGGTTTGCAGAGGCAAGTGGTGCAACTGCACAACCCTGATCAACCCATTGGATTGGAAAGACCAGTGGTGAAGTTTGAGAGAGACGCTTCCATAGACAAAGAAGGAACAATGTATATCTTGAGTACGCAGCCAAACGATACTAATGAGTTTGGCACAATCCAATTAGAGACGGAAACGAAATTTCAAGGAAAAGAACCGTTAGAAGAACCTAGAACACCGAGAGGGAAATCCGTATTAACAAGAGTACTCATCCCAGAGTGGATCCCTCAAGACAACAGGAGCACCGAGTTGTTCGTAAATAAAGAGACAGACGAAGCCTTTTGGAGGTACAGAAAGGAAAACCCTGGTGAGGTAGGCATCATTACAATCTATGAATTCAAGGACCCAGATACACCTGGAAAGGTTGTATACCTGGATGAGACTTCAGAAAGAGTCTTTGTGGTGCCTGAACGCGCTAAAAACACCTACACTTGGAGAGGTGAATTGATATTCCCTCCATCCAGAACGAACATGAATGCAAATCAACAAGGGGCAGGAACATCCTCAGCCCATGGAAATCAAAGAGAAGGAAATTACGAGAGACCGGAAGTAAGCTTCAATCACCCCATAGGGAGAGATAGAACAACCACGAACACTAATAGGACGGATAGACAAAGAGAACATGGAATACCAGGTGGTAGAGATGATTTTCCTCTACCTAGACCACGCGAGCACGCAAGAGTATTGAGGCCCACACAATTAGTAAAATCAATGAAAAATTACTTTGATGGGACAGGAGATCCCTATGACCACGTTGCAGAATTCAAGCAAGTACTAAGAGCAGAACAAGTCGAGGACATGTTCACGCAGTACAACGCATTTGGACTAACGTTAAAGAATACCGCTTTAACTTGGTTCCAACCACTGCAACAAAGGCAATTTAGAGACATCCATCACTTTTTAGAGTCATTCATCACAGAATTCTCTAAAAGTGGGGTTAGACATGACACGTCTTCGTTGATTCATAGCTTTAAACAGACCCCTCAGGAAACAGTAAGACTGGCAGGACGTAGATTCAGACAATATGTCGAACGATGTCCAATGCAAGAGCTACCCTCACAAGCTAAGCAAGTGTCCTTGTTTTTAGATGGCTTGTTGAGCGCTAAACTACGCTCCTATGTGTACCTAAAAGAACCCAGAACGCTAGAGGAGTGTGTAAGAATATGTATAGACATTGAGGACAACCTAGGAGAGGAATTAGAACTCTCAAAGGTCTATAAGGACTCAGATTGTTCTTCTCTAGCATCCACAAAATTGTCTACTTCGATAGAGGACCTAGCAGAAAAAGTGGCCCAAAAACTAGGAGTTTCTAGTAAACAGGTGCCCAAGCTACCGATGAACGTACGTTGTTACACTTGTGGTGGGAATCATTTGGCAAACATGTGTCCCAATGCACCTCAACCTCAAGCCAACCCTAGTGGCCAATATTGCACAATTGAGAGAAGATACACAAATCATACAGCTCAGGACTGCCCATACAACAAACAAACTGTGAGACAGAACTACCCGCAAACATACCAGCAGCCAGGTAGGTATCAAGGCCAATACAATGCTCAGCCTTATTACTATAGGCCTCCTCAGAACTACCCATACCAGGCTCAACAGAGACCTCAACCCGTCTTAGCTCAACAGCCACCCCCACCAGCGAATGTCATCTCAGTCAAATATGCGGCTGCAGAAGAGAACCTAAGTAGGGCCTTAGTGCCTTCTTCACCCCTGATCACCGAAAGTGACCCGAACTCAAACAGTTTTGACTCTACTCATGTAACTAGTCCACCCGCTTATTACACGGAGTCACCAGAACATGTGGAGACATATCATTATGATAGTCCACCAATGGAACCTAGTTGGGAGCCAGATTATACTAATGTGATGTACACAAACCCAAACCCAAACCCACGGCCCCAACTGAGACAACAGAGACCACAGGGCCCTAGAGGACCATGCTTTAGGTGCCAAGGAGATCACTTCATAAAGGACTGCCCACATCCCCCAATAGCAAGGCAATCACAGTACTATAGCATCCAAGGCTTTTGTGCCGACTGTGGCAAAGAGCACGTAATCAAAGATTGTCCTAAGAACCCAGTTAACACTACAAATGTGACACCAATCAACGTGATAGGTATTGTAAACAATGCAGATGGATCCAACCCTACATACGTGCCTATCCAAGCTATAACCAGAGCCCAGGCGCTCTTACAAAACCAGCAGCTTAATCATGAGAAAATAGCCGAAATTAGTGAAGTTGCGGAATCGAGTAGTAAAAAGACGAAATCTTGGAAAGATTCCAGAGAAAGAATAAAGAGAAAATGGAGTAAAAAGATAAGTGAGTTGGAAGGAAGTCTAAGAGAATCTAGAGCCAAAATACAAGAATTGACTTCACAAGAATTAAATCAAGAAAACCCAGCTCAGAAATCGGGATCAGTCTTAGCGGAACCCATACCGGAAGATCTAGACATGATGTTTCGTGCATATCAGGCTAGAATAAAAGAAGGACCTCAAGTAACGGAAATGAGTAAAAACTACCCTCGAGCGGATCTAGAAATTGAGAGAACTAAACTTTGCATGAAAATGGTAGAATTAGCACAAGCTTTGTTTGAAGCCTCTAGATATCTTAATTGGAATAACATGGCAAAACCGGAATTACACTTTCAAGGACTAATGAAGAGGCTAGAACACTTGATTGAAAGCAAAGAGAGAGAGGATCAGCATAGGAACCCTATTATCCCAGAGACACAGGAAAGGAATGCACCATCCCTGTCTCAAGTACCCAATACAGAAAGTCAAGATAACCTATCTTCCATACATAGGTACTCACATGAATTTTTAAGAGAAATACAAGAAGAGAAATGGAGAAAAGAACAAGGAACTCATCCTCCTATTCAAGAAATAAACGACTTGCAGGAACAATTTCCCCAAGACATTCCCTCTATTTACGATGATGTAGAGGAGGAGCAACTAAGTGAACCCACAGGATTTGAATCTAATTCTTTACAAGAATTACCTCAGTTCATAGGGCCTTGGGAAGCAAAGTCTATCAGTATGAGAGCACCCACGATAATAGTGAGGAATGAAGAATCAGTGATCCCTAGGAACACGGAAGTGATCAAGAATACTAAAGTACAGTGTAATCTCACTCTGGAGGAGTTGTTAAAGGTAAAACCAGAATTGTGGAAGCACGTAGCAAATCAATTCCCTGAGCTAGCTACCACACCCTCTCTGATAGGATCACATAAGAAGGTACCAGAGATACCCGTGGAAAAGATTGGAGACGTAAGCGAAGGAGAGGAAGGTAACACATATCTTCCAATAACCCATCAGGGCTACACCACGAAAGCCATCTTAGATTCAGGAGCCGGAGTAGCTATCGCTACTACCGCCTTATGGAAACGTTGGGGTAAGCCAGCACTCAGACCCACCAGGATGAAGCTACAAATGGCCGATGGACACATAGAAAAACCGTTAGGCTTACTAGAAGGCATATCTCTCACCACTTGTGGTGTAGAATTTGAGCATACCTTTGCCATTTGCGACTTCGCGAAAAATCATGCGTATGAGATGATATTGGGACGACCATTCATGCGTCAGTTGCAAATTGTACAAGATTGGGGAACTAATTCTTTGTACTTGCAACATTTAGGAGTGACTACTAAAGTCAATCTTAAAGACTATTCACATAGAGATGTACCCCCAATACAATGGAATACCATCCATAAGACTCCAGCAGAGACGGAATCCGTGCACTCATTAGAATCAGATCCTTCTTGGTTGCATGAGGATACCCATTTATGGATGTGTAAAGTTGCCAAACAAGAGGAAGAGCGGTTAGAAGCCAGGACCTTAGGTGCAGAACAACATCCACGAACTCTTCAAGATCCAGCCTATGCACCTGTAGTATTTCCAGACGAGGAATTCGAACCCCATGGTTGGGCAGAGATTCTAGCAACCATGGATGTAGCCATCAATGAAGAACAATGGACACCCCACTGTGACGAGGATGGCTATGATATTTCAGTTTTTACGATAGAGCCAATCATGGGCGATGCAATTTTAGAAGAGTGCGAACCAAACACTGATGCATTTGAGGACGCAAGCGATTTTGATTTAGAATCAATTATCATGGACCCACCCTTTGCATCAGAGGAAGAATATTTCTACGAAATAGAGACTCACACTCAGAGACACGAGGACATAACGAACGAGGTAAGGTTAGCAACAGAAGTGACTACTAAGAGTGAAGGCAAGAAGAGAAAGAAGAAAGAAACCATGTCGGAAAAGGAAGAATCTTTATTTGAAGTACCCGAGAACTTCAAGAAATATGAAATCGACGATAGAAGAATCATGGTACGAATGCCTAATAGAAAAGAGAAGGATGGACAAGTATATGATAACCGAGAGAAAACCAAGAAAATAATAGTTGCCATAGAAGGAGAAGAAGAAAAATGCACCTACATAGGGCACGATTTGACGACTGAAGAAGAAGAAGAGTTAGTTGCCCTATTGCGCGAATATAGAGATGTTTTTGCTTGGAGTTACAAAGATTTGAAAGGAGTAGATCCAGATATATGTTCTCATAGAATCCCTATGACTCCAGATGCAAAACCGACAAAACAGAAACCGTACACGTATAATGATAATTACGCTGCGAAGATTAAAGAGGAGATAGATCGCTTGATAGAAGCAGGATTCATTTACGAAATTGAGCATACCGAATGGGTATCCCCCATCGTGGTTGTGCCCAAGAAGAATGGAAAATTGCGTGTGTGTATTAACCTTAAAAAAGTGAATGCCGCCACAATTAGAGATAGTTATCCTCTTCCTATCACGGAACACCTATTGGAAAGAGTTGCGGGCAAGGAAGTTTACAGCTTTCTTGATGGCTTCTCAGGCTATAATCAAGTAGCCATTGCTCCAGAAGATCAACATAAGACGGCTTTTGCCACTGAATGGGGCATATTTGCATTTCGTGTAATGCCATTTGGCTTAACAAATGCACCTGCCACTTTCCAGCGACTCATGTGTCATGTTTTTAAGGAATTCTTACGCAAGAGCTTGGAAGTTTATGTCGATGACTTATGTGCTCATTCAAATGTAAGACAGACACATATTCCAGAGTTAAGACAAATATTTGACAAATGTCGAGAATATCAGGTTTGTTTGAACCCAGAAAAATGCGTTTTCATGGTCAGACAAGGCAAAATTCTAGGACACATCGTGTCAAAAAATGGAATCTCTACGGATGAGGAAAAGGTGAAGGTAATTGCAGATTTACCTAGACCAACTAATGTGAAAGAGGTACAGGCATTTATGGGCCATTGCGGCTATTATAGGAGATTCATACACATGTATGCAATCATAGCCAAGCCTTTGTACTCTCTTTTAACCAATTTTGAATGGACAGATGAATGTGAAAATTCATTCAATGAACTCAAACGACGCTTGTGCTCAGCACCTATATTGACTACCCCAGATTGGAGTAAGCCATTCCATGTACATGTGGATGCATCCAATTACGCCATAGGATGTGTGTTAGCACAGCCCACGAATGAAAGTAACATAGATCTCCCCATAGCTTACGCTAGCAGACAACTGAACGCAGCAGAGAGAAATTACACCACGACGGAACAAGAAGGATTAGGGATGATCTACGCGGTAAAGAAGTTTAGACATTACTTATTGGCCAACAAATTCAAGTTCTTTACGGATCATCAAGCCCTATTATATTTAGTCAACAAACCATGTAACACCGGACGACTGATACGTTGGTTTCTACTGCTCATGGAGTATGATTTTGAAGTGGTAGTTAGGAAAGGAAAGACGCATCTTAGAGCTGACCACCTCTCAAGATGAACCTCAGGAGAAGCTCCTCAAGGAGTAGCTGATGATCTACCAGATGCATACTTGTTTAACCTTGAGATAGCACCAGAATGGGCTAAGCCGTTAGTCCCTATTCTGACATACGGACCCAAGAGTCCTAGGATAAAGATCAAAGAAGGAGAGATTACCAAATCCCAGAAGTACCAAATAATGGCAGGAAGTATATACAAACAGGATAATCAAAAGATTCTTGCTTGTTGTGTAGATGAATCAGAACATGCGAATTGGTTGCAATTAGCACACGTAGGTGCACTAAAGCAACATCATTCAAAACATCGAACATTACAGACTCTGCATAGATTAGGAGTATATTGGCCTACGATGGAAGCAGATGTCTACAAGTTGTGTAAGGAATGCCATGGTTGCTGTGAAAGACCACCAGTAGAACATGCTACATTATATCACGTGTCTCTCACACCAGACTGGAGTGAACCATTAGTGACATACTTGAGGACGAACACATTCCCTCAAGGCATGACCTTAGCTCGACAACGCAGTCTAGAGCAGGAAGCTCAAGACTATTCACTAATTGGCGATAACTTATACAAAAGAGGACGAGATGGATATCTAAGACAGTGCGTTCATGAAAGCGATTATCTGAGAATACTAGAGACTGCACACCAAGGTGTTGCAGGAGGTCATTTTGGACCAGATAGGATAATCAAAGCCATTCTCTTTGCAGGACTATGGTGGCCCACTCTTCACATGGATGCTCATACCTATGTAAAGAGATGTGATGTGTGCCAAAGAACGCAGTTTCCTACTCGCAGAGATGAAATGCCATTGAAACCCATGATGGGCGGACGTGCATTTTCTAAGTGGGGTATAGACTTTGTAGGACCCATTAACCCCCCTGCAAAAGGTACACATGCGGAATACATTATTGTTGCCACAGATTATCTAACCAAATGGGTAGAGGCAAAAGCCACAAAAAAGAATGATGCACACACGACTGCAAAATTCTTATTTGAAAATGTCTTTACAAGATATGGACTGCCTATAGAGCTAGTGAGTGATCGAGGTACTCACTTTCTAAACCAAGTCATTGAATATTTGTTACAGGATTTTATGGTGATTCACAAGAAATCTGCACCATATCATCCTCAGGCCAATGGTCAGGCTGAAAGCACTAACAAGATACTTTGTACCGTACTGACGAAACTCGTGAACAATAAACGTTCAGATTGGGACAAACAGCTACACCACGCTGTTTGGGCATATCGAGTGGCCTACAAGACCGTACTCAATGCAACTCCCTTTCAGATGGTTTTTGGTCAGAATGCAGTGCTTCCTTTGGACTTCTTGATACCGACCCTTAAGGTTGCACAAGAACATCAGTGGACCGGCCATGAATTATCAGCGAGAATATTGGACTTGGAACGATTAGGAGAAACCAGGCTGAAAGCAGCAGCAGGAATATACGCAGCGAAGAAGCGACAGAAAGCATATTTTGATGCGCATGTGAAAGATAAAGGCCTAAAAGAAGGAGATTTAGTTCTAGTATATACGATGAAACAGCACGCACGCAAGTTAGAAAAGCGAGGTTATGGACCTATGATCATTAACAGACTCTCGACTAGTGGAGCAGTACAGTTAGCCACCTTAGAAGGAGATATAATGCCTAATTACATTAGTGGCTGTAGAGTCAGGCTATATCAAGAACCTCTTACTGAGGATATGCTTAGACGACTCACGTTGGCAAAGAAGCGTAAGGAGGAAGAAAATAGAATACGAGCAGAAGCTCAGGCAGAAGCCATAGAACGCATTAAGCGCATGAAGCTAAGAAGACAAGGACTAGGGAGAGAACATTATAACCATCCGGAAACATCACCCAGATACCCTATGGCCATGTGTCAAGTAAAGTCAACCACTCATCCTAGCATAGTGGACAGGAGACCATTCGTTACAGTTAGACTAGAGCACGGTAAACATAGCCAAGAACTCAGGGCTTTGATTGACTCAGGTGCTGCGACTAGTGCGATTAGATGGTCCCACTATAAGGATTCAGGAATAGAAATGCGGCCAATTGAGGCATACCTCATAGGCCTAGGAGGCATGGAAACCCCTTGCATGGGTGAGGTGGACCTTCCTATCCTCGTTAAGGAGGTGACCATGACAGCAAAGCTATTAGTGTGCCATGATGACGACCTGATAGAACCCCTAATCCTTGGCCAAGATTGGCTATACGATCACTCAGTGGACCTAAATCTTAGACAAGGCTCCTTACAGATTGGAACCTTAGAGCAGAAGCGAGTGATACCGCTTGACTTCCTTAACGGCATTCCGCTTGACGGTTGTGACCCTAGACCCTATGAAACGCATGCGACGGAAGACCGGAAGATCTTTAATCCGACCAGTCACGTTACATCTACACCAACCCACTCGGGCTTGGCTATAGACAGTTGTCAGTCAGAAGAACGACAGGAGATCTTCCCTGGGACTTCCTGCAAACTAGAAGTGACAGTTACCCAAACGCAAGGACAGAAGGGCACAATCAGAGGTCAGGTGGGTTGCATCAGCGGCCAAATGAGCACGACACCCTACGGTGCTCATCCTTCCAAACTTGTTGCGGACTGGCCTAGATTAAAGTTACAAAAGGCATCACTTCCTAATGGGCAGGTCACGCAAGTGTTGGAACTCCCTTCTTTTCCAAAGCAGAGTGTCCATCCGACCTCTCAACCCCAGCAACAACAGAGTCAACCACGACAAAGGAACCCAGACCGACGACAGTATCAGAGGAAACAACATGGAAAGCAGTTTAGGCCTCCCAAAGGAAGCGGTACCAGACAAATATGGGTGCCAAAAGGACAAAAAGCACCAAAGATCTCCAACCAAGCAGAGATCAACAAGAAAAAGGCAGAACAGAAACAGAATCGATATCCACCATCCCCTCGACCTCCTTCTATAGGTCCGACCATTCGACAAATTTGGATCGCCAAGAAGTACCTTACCCATAGACCCATGCCCACGCAGATTTGGGTACCCAAACCATGTATCATAGCTCAACCCATATGCCATGTAATATATAATCCTTACAAACCTTTTCATCCCTCGACACCACCACACCCGATACCACCTTTTGCCCCTCAGCAGAACCCCACCACCCATTCAAAAACTCTTAGGAAATGGATACCGAAACGTGTCCAACCGTCTTCCCCTAACCCATTGTCTAACTACCCCCCGACTAACATACAACTTTGTACTAAATCACTAACCTTTAAACCTTGTATAAATTCACACACCGTCATCCCACATCACTCGTAATCTCATCTCATCGAGAAATGTATGCATGATCTGAAATGTATAGGTGTCTAGAGACCTGCACTAGTGCTGCAAGAGACATTGCATCCATCACATCACAGCACTTGGCTACACGGGTTACGCATCAGTTATGGAAAGGGATTGCGGTCTCACTTTAATGGGATCATGATTAATTTCCATGCTAATGTGTTAATCTTTTGTAGCAGATCTTTCTCACTAGCGCACCAGCCACCATGCAAACCGACGAAGGAACATCAGGAGCAGGCCCCAGTGTAGCGGCTGTGCCACTCAACGTGCTACGAGCAGAATCACACCCAACTGCTCCACCGCCGGAATTTCAAGGATTTCCAGGGCCCATGCCTATCGACAACCCCCCTATGGGCTACACCGAAAAGATACACAGGAACTCTCATTGGTTTCAGGGCCTTGCAGGACCCCTTGCGGACGCGGACTTTATTTTTGAATCCTCTCTGACATTTGATGACCGCACGTGGGGAAAGTACCAGTTTTTTTCCAGAGAGTTCGAAGCCCTACAAAGCACCCAGGATTTAACTCATGTTTGGGCCCGAGCAGGCTTCACAGAATATTTCAGTGATCCTCTGCCCAAACCAGATTTTTATAGGTGCTATTATTTAATCACTACATTGCTGGCATCAGAGAATAAGGACATCCCAGGAACCTTCATATTGCCTACCCTAGTGGATGATCCACCTTACAAGAGATTTTATCTCTCTAAAGACTTAATCAGAGCAGCCATTAAGATTCATGGAACCCACACACCCACAGATCGAGAGAGATTAATTCCAGAACCGATGAAACGTGGGGATGTCACGAAGTGGGAAGAGATTTCGGCCATTACACCTGAGTTGTCAAAGCCACTAAGAATATGCATGCAACATTTTGCATTTCCAGCTCAGGACAGATTTACCATGCCACACAAAAGAATATGGTTCGGATTGTATTTGGCATGTACGGGACCTCAAACAGTTGATCTGGCAAGCTGGATCATAGATCAAATGTATCTGGCACAGCACAGATGGGAGCGCAAGAAGGTGCTTAACGGATGTTGTGCGCTCACTAGAATTGTGTATATGTGTTTGGCTTATGACTTGCCCATCGAGCGTGCATTAACAGGAGAGGAATTGAAGGCATTCAAGGGCACAACGAAGAAAGCCAGGAAGCCCAGTAGGACACGGGCAGGTAAGCGCATGCGAGGCACCATCCCTTGCCTCCAAGTGCCAGAGTCGCCGTCACCACAACCCTCTCCAGAGCGACCACAAACAGAAGCTGCTCCCACTGTACAACCTATTCGCATACGGTTGTCCAGACCAGTGATTACAGAGGCCACCACTAGTACCGCTGCACCTCAGGCAGCTACCACCTCAGAACCCACCACCACAACAACAGAAGCTCCCACCACTATTGGTGCGGAAGCGTTTTCTTTCCCGATACCACATATGGAGGCCGACCCCATAAACACGACATTTGATTTTGAGATGCCTGATGCATTCTCAAACGAGTTCCAGTATTCAGAAGCACCACTGTTCTCCCAGGAATATGAACGTCCCAGCTACCCGACTACGCCGCGAGACTTGCCACAGGGACAAGCTGTGTCGGGCTCTGAAGAAGAAAGAACCGAAACAGACGACGATCAAGGCGACGATGAAGCCAGCCAGGGCTCACAAGAGGGACAGACAGATGGCCAAGGCCAACAAACTGACACGCACGGCGACACCAGCACATATGAAGATGAAACTTTCGAAGCCGCAGCGTACACATTGGCCATAAAGAAATTATATCGTACCATGGAGAAAGTCTGGGCACGAAAGAGGTTAACTGAAGAGGAGAGCCAGGCATTAATTGAAGAGGAACTCATCTCCGGAGGATTCGAAGACGCCTATATCAGAGGGTTCAGAGAGTTAGTCAAATCAGTAGGCTCCCATGAAGCACTCAGGTTTTTACAAAGAAAGCAACTACCACAGTTTGATCCCCGCCGAGTGCGACTACTCTCAAAACCTGGGGAGTATATTCGTGTACCAACAGGAGCCCAATCTTCAGCACAAGCCAGGGAGGCACGCCTCGCCCCCGAACGTTCAGTAACCGCAGAAACCATTCTTGTAGATTCGCCACCCCGTACCACCATTGTACATACCACTACTATCCTCGAAATAACATCCACCCCTTCGACTCCTCTCTCACCTCATCTTTCACCAACCCATCCCGTATCACCCGCACACCCACCGGCTTTCCCCACATCCACACCTGTACAAAGCAACATAGCCACAACCTCTTCCTTACCTATTCATACCACCCTGCCCACACCCAACCCTCCGCATCCATATGTTAACCCCTTCACCCCTTCATCCTTCCCAGCGTTTCCCCCACCTCTAAGACCCCCATTCCCCTTCCTAACCCCACTAACCTTCTCACCAGTCTCACCTCCCCAGCCTACCATAACCCCTATTTCCCCGTTTCACCAAGCTGTTCCAACCATCCCCCCTGTAAACTACTCTACGTTTGTAAATCCCGTATTCACACCTACACAACCACCCACAATCACACCACTTTTCACAGTCACAACACTAAACACGTCCAATGGCATGGACATATCACCACCCACCTCACCACCACCCACTCCACTCACAGCACCCTCATATTTAGGCACTTCACAATTTTCCACAATCACCACTGCACCCACTGTCCCAACCCCACTTCCCATTCCCACTGCATCTACTCTCACGGCATCCTCATTTAGCACTTCACTCATACTATCGCCCACCGTAGACACCGCATTTCAACACATGTTCGCATGCATGACGCAAGTCCGCGATGAGTTTGCATCACTCGGCACCAGTTATCAACAGCTGCAGAAGACGACGAATGAACTACAAACGCAGCTTAATTCATTATCAATTGAGAACGCCTCACTGAACAGCCGATACCAAGATTTACGAGAGGCCTATCACAAATTAGAACTAGAAAGTGAGGAGAAAACCAAAGAGGCCACCGCGGATTTGGATAACCTACTTAGAGCCCAGACTGTCCGCAATGCAACGCTTACTAGAAATATGGGCTTACTAAGAAGACACTTAGCCGCAGCAAAAGAGGAGAACCAGAGACTCCAAGAACAGAATAGAGAGAACTTGGAAGCGGCTTTAGATCATCCAGAACAGCCACTAAGTCCGAGCAGATTCAAGGCAATCCCATCTGAGTCGATGCGGATGCTGCTAGACGACCATGTCAGATTGCTCGAGGACTATGATCGTATGAACGAAGAACATCAAAAGTTAAAGGAAGACCACAAACTGCTACAACTCAGAGAACCAGCAACACAACAGGTACCAGTAGCAGCGGAATTACCAGCGCCTGTGGACCCTGCCTCTGAAGTTTTAGAGGAACTCAACGCACTCCGGGCCCAGGTAACAAATCTTGAATCTAGGATTGCCATCTATGAAGCACCACCAAGGCCAGACTCCCCACCTGAGCTACCAGCTGAGGAAGAAACCGTCACTATCCCGGTGGAGGAGACATTCGAAGAGGCATATGAACCGATACCCATCCCAGGCGGACGTGTCACGGCCGAAGGCCAGATGACCTACGAACTACCTACCCCCGCGTGGATGAAGACAGTTGAAGAACTCGGAACGACACACTCGGCCAGAGTAGAGGCACAACTACATGCCATGGCCATAATTGAAGAGAAAATTTTACAATCACCATTCTTTGCTCAAATGGCCCCGCGACGATACATATCCGGGCATGAGCTTCAGTATAAACCATACTTCATGTTAATGGCAGAATATCAGTTAACCATAGAGAAAGAAACCGGCATGAAACCAACGCATGCCACTCAATTCGAGCCAGAGGACTTGCCACCAAGGGCGCAGAGAGGTGAAATCCTTCAACCAGACTGGCGCAAAGATTTACTGCAAAATTATCCAGAGATGATGAGCACGTGGGTAAAAGCGCCGCTTCACTTAAAATTTAATCCGTGCTGGGGACCAGTACCACGACGCCGCTCTTGGACTGCCTTCGCTATAAAGCTACAGAACAATAAGCAGTGCCAAGACTGGTTGAACTATCCCTACCTCAAGCCACCAGTCGCGTTACCCACAGTAGGCTACATGATGGCGACGATCCGCCACTGGCTCCCTCGATTAAAACACATGGATGATATTGCTGCGCACATGACTGTCAAAATCTTTGACATGATGCAGATGGTCTTTAAAGTCTTCCGGCGCATCAAGGCTCCCCATGTTAACACCCCGGGCTTTGAGCATGGCAACTTTGATTTAGTCTATGATATGAGCACAACGCCATCGCTACGGGTGTGTTACGCCTGGCACTGCAGGATCAAATATCTACCGGCATGTTACAAGCAAACATTCGAAGAAATGTTCACCACCGGTTTTTGGGAGTACCATTCCGAAGTATTCATAAGCAGGCCCACACACTTATTGCAATTATTCGCCTGTGAACGAATGGTGTACTCCACACATTATCAGCTCCCACCACCAGACGAGCCGCAACCTATCGACTGGGAGAAACTCGAGGCTGATCTAGCCCGAGGTATTCGTGTATCAGAGCACACCCTCGCTCAAGACCTCCTACAGAATTACATCCGGCAGACCTCACAACAAGGTTCTGTCAGGGACGACAGAAGCGAGAGGGAGGGGGGTGTTGGAAGCAGCCAGAGGCACAGACGCCACGGAAGCATGTGAAGACAAAGCAGGGAGCCAGGAGGATCAATTTTTCAAACAAATATATTTCTTATTAATTCTCCAAACATTCAACAGTGATTATTATCACTAATTGTAACATATGTATCATAGAAAACCCCATTTTGTAATCTATAGCTCCATTTTGTGCAAGCCGAGGAGTCCTCGAGCTTGAGGAGCTTAGGTAGAATGCTCGTACCAATTTTCGTTATTTTTAGACATCGTTTACCCTTCCAAATAGCCTCTAGGACCTATTTTTTAACTAGGCCGGCCACTAGATGTGAAACCGGTCAAAACTAGTCTAGAAACTATAAAAAGAGCTAGAGAGCTCATTTTTGAGGTTGGTTCATTTTGGTTAGTGTGAGCATAGAGCTAGTTTGAGCTTGTAAGAGCCTTCTTGAGTAATAGAGTTAATTTCCCACCTTCCATTGTGTCTTGCTTGTCTCTTCATTGTGTGTGTGTATGTGTGTGTGCATCTTTGGTGCTTCTCACCTTCACTCTCACATCATCTCACGTTCACGATCTTCATATCACTCCTACCTCTCCCTCGGATTGACATTAAGGAGGTGAAGCTTCTTAACGTGGTTCTCACCATTGTGCTAGAGCAACAGTTCCATCTATGATTCAACTTGTATAGCCATTTAGAGTCAATGGACTTTTTGCCTGGAGGAAAATCACATAAAGACAAAGTACCATTCTTTATAATAGGATCATTTTTTGATTGCATAGCAACCATCCAATTTTCTAAATTTTGTGCTTCATCAAAAGAAACATGCTCATTCTCATCACAAAGACTAGGGGCAGCCATAACATAGCAATCTGATGTGAAAGAAGAAAAATTGCCTCCTTTGGACCAACACTTGACTATCCACTTGTAACAAGAGGAAGCAAAGTGTCATACACATCTTTGGAGCTAAATGATGTCTCGTTAGTACATGAAAGTAATGGGTGAATTGCATCTTCCACAAAAACATCATAGCTAGCCAAAATGCATTTAGTTTGTGGATGATACAGATGATAGCCTTTGCTTTGAGAACTGTACCCAACAAAAATGCATTTCACTGCTTTACCATCCATTTTTCTACGTTGTTCTGTAGGCATTAATGCATATGCCAGACAACCAAAGACACACAGATGAGAAAGAGATGGTTTACGACCATGCCAATCCTGATATGGAGTGATAGAATGTAGTGCTTTGGTGAAACACTTGTTAAGTACATATGCTGCACACATAACAACCTCAAGCCAAAAACTATGTGGTAAAACCTTACTTTTGGCCATAACCTCGCCATTTCCATGAGAGACCTATTCTTTATTTTAGCCACTCCATTTTTTTGAGGTGTATAAGACACTCTACATTGATGTTATATCCCACGTTCCACTAGAAATGTATTAAAATCAAAAGACATGTATTCCCCCCTCGATCAGGTCTACATGCCTGGATAAATCATCAATAAAAGTCATGAAGTAAAGGTAGTTCCCAAAACAGGGCATCTGCATAGGACCACAAACATCACTATGAACAAGCTGCAATTTTTTAGTAGCTCGAACTGAACCGTCGTTTGGAAAGGAGGAACCTTGCATTTTGCCCAAAATATAGCCTTCACAAACATGTTTACAAGGTGCCTCAAGTTTGGACAGAGAGGAAACCATTTCAGATTTTTGTAGGCATAGCAAGTTAGCATAATTGAGATGACCAAAGCTTTGCATTTGACATAGCTTGAGAATCTTGAATTGCACATGCTAAATCATTCACTGCTTTTGCATAGTTTATGAGCTTATATGGCCCATGAAATAAAATTCTTTGAAGCAATAATAACATTGCCATTTAACAGGTCATGAACTGTACATCTGTCATCAACAAATTTCACAACCAAGTCAATCTTGGCTTATGTTGAAATCGAAAGTAGATTTTTCTTGATCCCTAGCACAAACAAAGCATCTAAAAATGTGAAAGAACTACCATCAATGGTAGTCAAAATGATCTTACCAACTCCGAGTATAGGATAAGAGGAGTTGTTAGTGCATGTGATAATATTCCCTATAGGGGCAGGCTCAAGTGAACTAAAGAAACTGTGTTGCAAGGTAATATGTTTGGTTATCCCATTTTCAAAGTACCAAACATTTGAGTCTATTGCAAACATACACTCTTCATGAGAAGATGGGTCATAACTGCAAACAATAGTAAATGCCCATTCTTCATTCTACACAAGATTAGCAAACTCTATTTTGGGTGTATAGGCCTCTGCAACAACCATTCTAACTTCTTTTTTCTTTTCCTCTTTTGCAACCAGTTTTGGACAACTCTTTATGACATGATCATTTCCTTTACAGTATTTGCAAAAAACATTTATGCTTTTCTGATTTCTTCTTGTCTTTGTCTTCCTTTTTCGAATGTGTAGAATTAGCCAATTTTTTCTTATTAGTAGATGAGCTCCATATACCTTTCCCCTTCTAAATAGCTAAGAAAGCTTGATCTAATACATGCATAATGGACCTGTTTTGCCTCGACTGATCTTCCTACAATAAAATAGAGACTAAATACTCAAATGTTAAGGCATTTGGATTGCCTTTCATCATCAATCAAAGAGTAGAAGCAAAAATCTGATATGAATTTGAAAGACCATTTAGAATAATCTGCACAAGTGAAGTGTCTGGTGAGACTTCATCAACAAAAATCAATTGTTCCTTCAAATCTTTGATCTTTGTTAGAAAACTATCCATAGAATCTCTTTCATTCATATGCTCACTCTTCAACTATTTTTGGAGGTAAGCAATAGGAGCCTCATTTCTTGCATGGTATAAGGTTGTAAGTGTATCGCAGGCATCCTTCGCTATTTTGCAAGAGCAAATATGAGGGATAATGGCATGTTTGGTAGACAAAGCTATTAATGCATGTGCTTGAGCATCTCTTCCATCCCATTGAAGTTTCTCTATAGTATGTGCAACACGAATAGAAATTTGAAGATCGTCATCTTCAACACCATCTACATCAACTTCAATAACCATACTTGGAGGTGTAGTACGTCATTTTTCAACACCCTGCACAATATTCCATGGTCCTTTGTGACTAATACATGAGGTATAATATATGCCCACAATGGGTAATTGGTACCATCCAACTTGTCCTCAATAGCCAACATACAGAATACATCATTGCTTTCATCCATGTCCACTGATTAAAATACCCTGATGCAAAAAAAATGAGTGTATCTCAAAAAGTTCAAGAGAACTACCCTGTCGATGAATGTGTAGAAGACTTTGAGGCACTTGTATTGGCAAACTGAAACCTATATATATGTTTGGCACAAAAAGACAAAATTGGTATATATGTTTGGCATCCTTAGCTTCTTTTGCATGAGAAAATACAAAAATATGCATGCGCCCAATAGATAAGCAATCAAAATATGTGCTTATGTGTCCCTACACGTGATCAAAACAAGAATTATAAGAGGACTAGAAATAAGACCACATCAAAGCTAGAACATGAGGTCTGTAAAAGCACGTGAATAGTAGAAGCAAGGAGAAGAAGAAGTTTGGAGAAAAACACATCATACTAAATGTAATACCAAGTGAATGTACAAAGATAAGTCATTGGTTAGGCTTATAGGTGTATATACAAGCCACGAGCAAAAAACCTCAAGAGGGAAAAAAGTGCCTTGTGGGTCCTAATTGTCTTCACACACATCACTATCAAACTATATCAACAAATATCCCTTAGGAGTGATGTGGTGAACAAGGAGCTAGCGTATAAATAAGTACCAAGCTATGTGGAAAGAGATCAATCCACAAAAGGAAGTAAGCCCAAAAATTTGCAGAAATCTTCAAACTTCTCCCAAGGCACAACGTTCTGTGTGGGCATATGCCAAACTTATCTCTCCAGTAGAGAACCTCTCACTGACTTAATGATAATGCACCTCAATGTGATTTGTGAAAACATGGAACACAGAGTTCCTCGCAATTGCTAATCTGCTTTGGCTGTTAGTGATGATAGTGGTGGCAGAAGACTGACCAACATCCAAATAAGCCAAAATGATTATGAGAGACACACACACACACTCAAAAATCATTGTGAAAGCTTCCCTACACTTAAACCTCACAACTAAACATGAGCTCATCAACAAAGCTTTTGGATGGAATCAAGATGGTATAATTAATCTCAAAAATGAATGTCACGAGGCTAAAAAGAAGACCTTTGTTGAAATCAACAGAATGGATATTGAAGAGTCAGTCCGTGTGGTGCATCAACATTTTTGTTTCCCAAACATGAATAGATATACAACGCCGCAAAATATTGTAGTTCAATTGTTATCTCATGCTAGGAGGCAAATCGGGAACAAAGTCAACATTACGCCATACATACAAGAGCCATTATTCAAAGCTAAGAAGCAATGGGGCCATAAGAAGTTTTTGAATGGGAGTTTTGCTTTGACCCTATTGATCTACCATGCACTAGAAATGAAGGAATGTTTACGATTGATGCCAACCACTACTGAAATGGCAAGCTATGTGAGATCTCCAACAATTCAAAAGAAGAAGAAAGCATCCATATCAAGAGAAGAAGCAGGAACAAGTTCGAGAACTACGATGCATGGAGCCAAGCGGGCTAGAGAAGAAGAAGCACAGGGTACCCCAAAATCTGAGCGAACACATCTACTACGAAGGGTCTTGTTAACTCAACCTCCAATAACAGAAAGGGGTCCCTCAACCACTTTAGAAGCCACACATGCTTACATGCAAGGCCAGGTAAATCTTACTGTACAAGGACACCAATACAGGTAGTCCAGACGCTTGCAGAAAAAGAGTTAAAAAGGAATTGGGGCTTGACGATTCAAGTTCCAAAGATGAATGTATTCATGATCAAGATACATTGGACACAGATATAAGAACAAAGACGAATGACGAAGATTGGATGGAGATTCATCAAGTCCAAAACACCCCTGAAAATCAAAATCCACAAGTACAAAATCAGGAAACACCATTTGAAGAAAGGCACGCCATCCAGTTGAATACCCAGTCCAAGATCAGTTTAAAAGAAGCATCTCCACCAAAAACAAATGTGGTACCACCCATCAAGGATGAATTGTAAAGCAATGTAGAAAAAGAGGTACTTTCACAACAAACACCGATAAAAACTGTGATTGAGATTCCAGATGACACGCCACAAGGGAAGGGATTAACTAAAGAGGTTGAGCCAAAGATACAGCTACATATTCGAAAGCCCCACCAAACTACATTACACGTGGCACAAGGAAAGGATGTTACCATAGGCAAAGAACCTATTATACCGCAAACTTGGTGTTAGCGGCAGTCAAGGTACCCCAGGACTCACAAGACAAGGAAGTCAAAGAAGGGAGCTAGAGCGAAGAGAAAGCACAAGCAGACAAAGTAGTCAACGAAGATCTGGCAAGTAGGCCGTCCAAATTTTTCCATGAAGTAATACTTCCTAAATAGTGAATTTAGTCACTCTACATCATTGTAAATACCATTTCACCTTTTTGTAACTCCATTTTGTGCAAGCCAAGGAGTCCTTGAGCTTGAGGAGTATTAGAAGTAGCATCGTACCAATTTTCATAATTTTTAGACTTTGTTTGAGCCCCCAAATAGGCCCTAGAACCTAATTTTTAACTAGGCCGGACACTAGGTCTTGACAGGGCCAAAGCTAGTAAAAAACTATAAATAGAGCTAGAGAGCTCATTTTTGGGGGTTAGCTTGTAATAGATTTGAACTTGTATGAGCACTTTTGAAGTAATCTAAAGAATTCCATTGTCTTCCTCTTTGTCTTGCCTTGTGTGCACGTGTGTGTATGTGTGTGCATGTTAGTGTGCTTCTCACTCACGCACTTGTGCCTTCACTTGCTCGAGGTCTTCATACCATCCTCATGTCTTCCCGGATTGACATTAAAGGAGTTGCTACTCATCACTGAGCTACACCAAATTTTGGCGCCGTTGCCGGGGATCGAGCTTTGAGGACGAGCATGTGATGGTAAGACGTAGAGTTGTGACGTTGGCATTGTAGGTAATTTCTTTGCTTTTCCTTATTTTTTCTCTTTCTTAATTCACCATCATCATCACCATCACCATCCTCACCATCTCCCACCTCCATCTCCATCATCGCGAAAAATTTCAATTTTTGATCATATCACCTTCTCCCTTCCATTTCCCTCATTCCACTTGTGAGAGAGAGTGAGAGAGCTGTTTGTGTGTGCTACTTCTGCATGTTTTTTGGAGTTTCCTTGCAAGATCTAGCTGCCCCATCATCTCCAGCACGTCGCGCAGGTACGAAAAAGCTCGGAACTGTCTCTGTGTTGCAGACCTCTGTCGATCGCGGTTGACAGAAAATCTCATCTTTTGGTAAAACTAAGTGCACCACAGTAGACTAGATGATGGAGAGTGTTAATCTCCAAAAGAACAAGTTACTCTTGTATTTAGAGCACCTCTATAACAAGAATAACTCAAACCTCCACCAATTTTAGAAGATCAATACTCAATTATCAAGATTTTGAAAAATCTGTGAAGATGATGACTCTACAGAAAGTCTGCCGCACATATCTCTCTCATTGATATATCAATTGTGTAAATTTTTTGATGAAACTTTGCATCAGGTGTCGTCTATAGATTGTGCACCTTCTCCAAGTTGAATCACTCCAAAAGATTCAGTATAACTTGAGAAATGAACTCAACAAGTTACCTATGTCTGATTTTTTCCACCTCTTCCTCTTGAATTAAAATTCTAATTATATCCACCATTACTCTGAGTATTATGCCAACAATCATTAGCTAAGTGATTTGTCTTACCACAAATCCAGCAATCTTTGACTCCATCTTTATTATTCCTACCTCTTCCTCTACCTTTGCCACCTCCTCTTCCTCTTAGGAAGTTAGCTTGGCTAGTTGTACCTTCATCATCATTTGCTTGTTGTTTCCCTTTGCTATTTTTCTTCTTATCCTTTGAGTACATTGCATGACCTGTACTCTTGTCACCTTCTCCTTTGACATCCTGCTCAAAGGTTAGCATATGACCTAGCAACTGATTTAAATCAGGAGTGAAATGATCAAGTGATAACTCAATAGACAAAATGAATGGCTTCCATTTGTCATCACCTCTCAAACCTGTAAGGATTTGCCTTACCAATTTATCCTCCTCAATGTCTTCATCAATAGCTCCTAATGCATCTGCAATGTCTTTCATTCTTGTTACATAATCTGAGATGGATTGAGAGGCCTTCTTCTTGAAAGTGGTAAATTTTGCCCACAAGGATGCCTTCCTTGACTTTGTAGTGTTTTGGAAATGCTCCTCCAAAGCATTCCATATATCACTTGCACTTTCAAGACCTCTAATATGAGGTAGCAAGTAGTCATTAACTGCCATGTAGATAATGCTCCTAGCTTGAGCATCTCTCTTCATCCAATTCTTCAAATCTAATAATTCCTCCCTAGTTGGAACACTAGGATCTCTGAACTGAGGCTTTTCTTCTTCATCTGTGATGTAACTTATCAAATCTTTGCTCATTAGATGAGCTTCCATCCTCATTGACCATGCTGGATAGTTTTCTCTATCCAATTTTTCTATCTGAAGAGAATCTCCCATCCTTTCTTCACCTGTGTATTGAGTTCTTTAACTTTTATGAGTAACAGATGTACCTTTACTTCAAATGATACTCCTTTTGTCTTCCTTGATGTTGTATGACCTTCTTCTCAAGTTTTATCCTCAAGCTTTCACCTTTTGAACCTTCAAGATGTGAAATTTGTATGTCTACAGCAGTTGGAGTCTTCCTTTCCTCAATTTTGATACTTCCTGCTCTGATACCACTGATGGAGAGTGTTAATCTCCAAAAGAACAAGTTACTCTTGTATTTAGAGCACCTCTATAACAAGAATAACTCAAACCTTCACCAATTTTAGAAGATCAATACTCAATTATCAAGATTTTGAAAAATCTGTGAAGATGATGACTCTACAGAAAGTTTGCTGCACATATCTCTCTCATTGACCTATCAATTGTGTAAAGTTTTTGATGAAACTTTGCACAAGGTGTCGCCTATAGATTGTGCACCTTCTCCAAGTTGAATCACTCCAAAAGATTCAGTATAACGTGAGAAATGGACTCAACAAGTTACCTATGTCTAAAACTATCTTCGTGTAGAGTCGACTTTGACACCTGCAACTTCTAAGACATGGTTCTCCAAGACTAGAACCTGTTTAAGCAAATGCTTTTAGCCACAAGTAGCTTACCTTCCAACTTAAAGATTAAGTGCTTGTTTGCTCAAAACTTTACCCTGTGGAAGGAGAACTGATGAAAACATTGACTTCGAATTTTGCGCCTGTTTCAAGAACCAGTGAACACTTCTTCACATATGAATGTTCCTACACATAATTCTCTCAGCGTGATCACAATTGGAGGCTAAAAATTTGTACAGAGGTCAATCACCTATAGACTTAGACTTGTACAGAAGAATTTCACAAAAGATCTAACACAGAAGGAGAAAACTCAGAAATATCGGGCGCAACATTTTCTTCATTTATGAGAAAATTACAACTGAGTGATGAGAGAGTCTTAACTCACTTCTAAGATGTCTAATGACTCTTACAACTCTTGATTACTCTATTCTTATGCTCTCTCATACTTGCCCCGACATTTTCCATAGTATATATAGACAAAAATTTACAATCTTATGACTAATCAAAGTCATAAGTGAGCTATCTTCAAAATAATGTACATATATGTACACATCTTCATCTTCTGGATATGTACTACCTTCATGCTTCATAACTTGAGCTTTTCTTCAGTCCTTGACTTCAATTCTTCACCCAAAACTTCAATTGTTGATTGCTCTGCACAACACTAGAGGCCTTGCACATCACAAATCCACAAAAATTTCTAAAAAAATTGCATTTTTTCTGTCCATTGCGATTGATAGCATCCATCGCGATTGATAGTGTCCATCGCAATGGACAGCCAGTCCATCGCGATTGACAGACCCCAACGGACACCTGTCGATCACGATGGACACCCCTGTCCATCACGACTGACAGAAAAATCGCGATTGACACCCCATCTCGGCAAAAAATGTATCCATCGCGACTCATAGACCCCGATTGACATAAGGCCATGGAAAAAAAAACCCGAAATCTCGGTCCATCGCGACTGACAGCAGTCCATCGCGATTGACACCCATCAATCGCGATTGACACCCATCAATCGCAATTGACACGTCTCCATCGCGATTGATAGGCCACGACGGATAGCTCTATCCATCGCGATTGACAACCTTTTTCGGCCTATTTTTTAGGGTTTTGTAATTTGAAGATTTTGGCTAATTTTGGGCATGAATATAGGGCTCTCACATAGGGAGACCATAGGAAAATAATTTGAGAGGTCCTGTTTCCCTGTTAGCCTGTTTGAATCCTGTTTTAGCCCCAAATCCCTGAACTGGCATAACTTTCTCATACAAAATCCGTTTGCTGTGATTTTTGTTTTGTTGGAAAGCTCGTGGGGAGTATTAGATATAGTGTTTTTAGAGTGACCACACCCAAGGGGAAGAAAGCTAAGGGATCTTCAGGAGTATTTTCCATAAAGCCAAAAGAACAGTTTGATCTTTGAATTGCATTAATGAAGATGTGTTTAGTCATTGGAATCTAAGTCTTGGGTTAACCTTGGGACTTTTATAGGTCCATTGAGAGTGCTATAGGGCATCCAAAGCAAGGGCATTCTGCAAGCTTGAGAACGAGATTCTTGAGCACTAAAGAGCAAAGGATTAGCAAGTGAGGTTGGAATACTCTCAACTCCCTTTGTCAATTCCTAGCTTAGGCTACATGTGAATAATGCTAGAAGTAACTCAGGGCAACGATAGGCACGAGACAAGTCAAAGACTATCTAAGAAATCAAGTTCAAGAGATAACTTGTGTGTGACTGGTAACTTTAAAGGAAAAGAACCTAACATGGAACAATCAACTTAAAGTGCGGAAATTAACTCAAGTAATCCTGACGACGTGATATCAGACAAGATGATAAACACGATAATCTACTAAAAAGAACCAAGTGACTGATACAAATTGATCGACAACAAGATTATACCTTGGGTAAATGTTGGGATTGCTCAGTTGGGCATATGAACCTTAGATCAGGACGACATCTAGGAAGAGATAGACAGAGTCTTAGGTCTTCAGAGGCTAGTGTCAATCATATTGCTAGGTCTTGGGCTTAGCAGTTGAGCCATCATTCGTACTACCCTAGTTCTGAAACTAGCGAGTCTGAGATGTCCCACGGGATGGAGAGACCTACAGGAAGTTCAAGTGTGTCATATTTACATAGGGTAGAAGGCCCCTACAAGATGTAGCTGGAATACCTTAGGACCAACCGATTAGGTGCTAGTATCTATGAGGACGGCCTAGGAAGATCTGTGGTCCAGATCAGAAACCCAGATCAACCCATTGGACTAGAACGTCCAGCAGTCAATTTTGAAAACGGAGCATACTTGGACAAAGAAGGAACCATATACATAGTCACCAGTCACCCAGATAGGACTGATGAATTCGGAAACGTGATTTTTAGGTGACTTAGAGCAAGGAAACATAGGTGGAGAGCCCTGCCCTTACATGGTTTCAACCACTAAATGAGAGACACTTTAGGGAGATAGACCAACTCCTAGAGGCATTCATTACCGAATTCTCTAAGAGTGGCATAAGGCATAACACTTACTCACTGATTCACAGCTTCAAGCAAACCTCTCAAGAGACTGTTAGACTTGCAGGAAGGAGGTTTAGGCAATACCTAGAGAGATGCCCTGTCTCTGAGCTACCCACACCAACCAAGAAAGTGGCTTTATTCCTAGATGGACTGCTCAGTACGAAGTTGAGATCATATGTGTACTTAAAGGACCCTAGGACCATAGAAGAGTGTGTACGCATGTGCATTGACATTGAAGATAACCTAGGGGAGGAATTAGAACTTTCAAAAATCTACAAAGATTCAGATAGTTCTACTAGCCTCTCTTCCACACAGTCTACATCTATTGAGGAACTCGCAGAGAAGGTAGCTAAAAAACTAGGTGTCTCTAGCAAACAAATCCCAAGATTTGCCCCATGTTGAGAGTAGTATGGGCACCCAAGGACTGACGAGACAAGGAAGCCAGCGGAGAGAGTGAGAGCAAAGCGAAGGATTAAGTAGACAGAGCAGTCGACGCAGATCTGGCAGATAGGCCCTTCAAATTTTTCCAAATCAACATCTTTATAACAGTGATTCTCATCACTAGCAATCATTGTAAATACCATTTCATATTTTTGAAGCTCCATTTTGTGCAAGCCAAGGAGTCCTTGAGCTTGAGGAGCATTAGAAGTAGCTACCTACGAGTTTTCATATTTTTTAGACTTCGTTTGAGCCTTCAAATAGACCCTAGAACCTAATTTTTAACTAGGCCGGACACTAGGTCTGGACACGGCCAAAACCTAGTAAAAAACTATGAATAGAGCTAGAGAGCTCATGTTTTAGGTTAGCTTGTAATAGATTTGAACTTGTATGAGAATTTTGGAAGTAATCTAAAAGAACTCCATTGCTTCTCTCTCTTTGTCTTGCCTTGTGTGCGTGTGTGTGTATGTGTGTGCATGTTAGTGTGCTTCTCACTCACGCACTTGTGCCTACACTTGCTCGAGGTCTTCATACCATCCTCATATCTTCCCGGATTGACATTAAAGGGGGTGCTACTCATCACTGAGCTACACCAAATTTTGGTGCCATTGCCGGGGATTGAGCTTTGAGGACGAGCGTGTGATGGTAAGACGTAGAGTTGTGGCGTTGGAATTGTAGGTAATTTCTTTACTTTTCCTTATTTTTCTCTTCCAGACTTCACCATCATCATCACCATCATCATCATCACCATCTCCCACCTCCATCTCCATCATCGCAAAAAAAATTTCAGTTTTTTGACTATATCTCCTTCCTCCTTTCGTTTCCCTCATTTCACTTGTGAGAGAGAGCGAGAGAGCGAATTGCTGTGTGCAATTTTTGCATGTTTCTTGAGTTTGCTTGCAGGTATTGGCTGTTCCATCATCTCTAGCACGCCGCGCAAGTACGGAAAAGCTCAGTCCTATCTCTGTGTCGCAGACCTCTGTTAATCGCGATTGTCAGAAAATTTCATCTTTTGGTAAAACTAAGTGCACCACATTAGACTAGAGACCTTGCACATCAGAGATCCACAAAAATTTTTGAAAAATTTGCATTTTTTCTGTCCATCGCGATTGATAGCATCAATCGCGATTGACACTGTCCATCACGACGGACAGCTAGTCAATCACGACTGACAGACCCCGACGGACACGTGTCCATCGCGACGGACACCCCTATCCATCGCGACCGATAGAAAAATCATGATTGACACCCCATTTCGACGAGAATCTTGACCATCACGACGTATAGAGCCCCGATTGACACAAAGCCACGGAAAACCCCGAAAATCTCAGTCCATCGCGATTGACACCAGTCCATCACGATTGACACCAGTCCATCGCGATTGACACTAGTCCATCGCGATTGACACCAGTCCATCGCGATTGACACTAGTCCATCGCGATTGAGAGGCCACGACAGACAACTTTGTCCATCGTGATTGACAGCCTAGTCGATCACGATTGACAGCCAATTTCGGCCAATTTTTTAGGGTTTTTTAATTTCAGGATCTTGGCTAATTTTAGCAAGACTAGGTGCTAGCATCTATGAGGACGGCCTAGGAAGATCCGTGGTCCAGATCAGAAACCCAGATCAACCCATTGGACTAGAACGTCCAACCGTCAAGTTTGAAAATGGTGCATACCTTGACAAAGAAGGAACCATATACGTAGTCACTAGTCACCCAGATAGGACTGATGAATTTGGTAATGTGATTCCAGAATCGGACATAGGTGACCTAGAGCAAGGGAACGTAGGTGGAGAGCCTAGGACCCCTCGTGGTAAATCAGTTCTGACGAGAATCCTCAATCCCGAGTGGGTTCCCCATGACAATAAGAGTATAGACCTGCTCTTGAACCGAGAGACTGATGAAGCCTTTTGGAGGTATAAGCCCGATCAGCCGAATGAGATAGGAACGATCACAATCTATGAGTTCAAAGATCCCGATAGCCTTGGCAAAATGACCTATTTGGATCACACCTTTGAGAGGATCTTTGTGGTCACAGAGCATGGTAGGCATGCCTACACTTGGAAGGGAGAATTTATTTTTCCCCAACCAAGATCTAATGACTTGCATGGCCACCCCGGAGCTGGAACATCCCAAGCTCAGGGAACTCAAAGAGACAGGAATAGAGATAGACCTGAGGTAAGCCCTGCCAATCCAATAGAAAGAGAACGAACACGAACAAAAATGGATAGAGAAGAACCCGAGAGACTTAGAGCCCCAAGGAACCTAAGAAATGCTGATGATTTTCCTTTGCCAAGACCGAGAGAACACACTAGAACCTTGAGGCCCACCCAGTTGGTTAAGTCTATGAAGAACTACTTTGATGGAACCGGAGACCCCTACGATCATGTGGCCGAGTTCAGGCAATTCTTGAGAGCCAAACAAGTTGAGGACCTATTCACGCAGTACAATGCCTTTAGTCTAACCCTTAGGAATACCGCTCTTACGTGGTTTCAACCCCTAAATGAGAGACACTTCAAGAACATAGACCAACTTCTAGAGGCTTTCATTATTGAATTCTCTAAGAGTGGCATAAGGCATAACACTTCCTCACTGATTCACAGCTTCAAGCAAACCCCTCAAGAGACGGTTAGACTTGCGGGAAGAAGATTTAGGCAATACCTAGAGAGATGTCCTGTTCCTGAGTTACCCACACCAGCTAAGCAAGTGGCTTTATTCTTGGATGGATTACTAAGTACCAAATTGAGGTCATATGTGTACTTGAAGGACCCTAGGACTATAGAAGAGTGTGTACGCATGTGCATCGACATCGAGGATAATCTAGGGGAAGAGTTAGAGCTTTCCAAAATCTACAAGGATTTAGATAGTGCCTCTAGCCTCTCTTCCTCGCAATCCACATCAATTGAGGAACTCGCTGAGAAAGTAGCTCAAAAACTAGGTGTCTGTAGCAAACAAATCCCAAGGTTTGCCCCAGTAAAGAGGTGCTATACTTGCGGTGGTGACCATATGGCGAACGTTTGTCCCATTATGGCTCAACCCCAAGTGAATTCCAGTAGCCAATACTGCACCATAGAACGGACATACACAAATCACACAGCACAAGATTGTCCATACAATAAGCAAGCAGTTAGGCAAACCTACCCTCAACCCTATTCACCACAGGGAAAATATCAGAACCAGTATCCACCACAACAGTAAGCTAGGCCTCAACAAACCTACCCACCACAATATCAGACCTAGCAAAGACCTCAACCAATGCTAGCCCAACAACCTCCTGCTCCTACTAATGTGATTCCGATAAAGTATGCAGCGGTAGAAGAAAACCTGAATAGAGCTATAGTCCCAGTAACACCATTGCTTTCAGAAAGTGATCCTAGTGACCATAGCTTTGATTCTACACATATTGATAGTCCCCAGGCTTACTACATGCAATCTCCTGAACATGGTGAGTCCTACTATAGCGAAGAACCGAGTGAACCTAGTTGGGAGCCAGAGTATGCCAATGTCATGTACGCAAACCCCAACTCTAGACCTCAACCTAGACGGATAAGACCCCCATTCCCTAGAGGACCATGCTACATATGTCAAGGAGATCACCTTATTCGTGATTGCCCCATGCCTGCACCTACACAACCCCAACCAGTGACCATTCAAGGCTTTTGTACGGATTGTGGAAAAGAGCATCTCTTACGAGATTGCCCAAAGAATCCCAATAATATACCAAAAATTACTCCTATCAATGTTATTGGGTTAGTAGTAGACTCTTCAGGTAGTGTAACTTCCACTGCACCAGTGCAAGTGATCACTAGAGCTCAGGCATTGCAGCAAAACCAAGGGGTAAGCCAGGAAAAGAGCCCAGATGTTAGTGAAACAGAGAGCATGACCAAGAAACGGACTAGATCTTGGAGAGATAGCCGAGAAAGAATGAAAAGGCAATGGGCAAAGAAAATGAGTGAACTCGAGGAAAGCCTAAGAGAAACGAAAGCCAGGATAATTGAACTTACATCTCAAACTCCCTCTCACACCACTCCACCACCACCCTTCCCATCTCCATCCGATCCATCACCTTCCAACCCACCTCACACAATTCCACCACCCCCAAGAGTAGGATCAGTCCTAGCAGATCCCACTCCCGAGGATCTAAATATGATGCTCAAGGCATATCAGGCCAGAATCCAAGAAGGGCCAAACATGACGGATCATGAAAAATGTTACCCTAGAGCGGAACTAGAGCTTGAATGAACTAAAATTTGTGCTAAGATGGTGGAATTGGCTCAAACCATGTTTGAAGCCAGTCGCCTCTTTAACATCTCTAGTTCAGCTAAGATGCAGTTGCACTTTGATGGACTGCTAGAAAGATTGGAGAGGCTAATTGCACAATCATAAAAGGAACCCACCTCTCCAAATAAGGGCAAGGCAAGTGAAAGAATAAGCATTCCTCCACAGGACGCTTATGTGGCCAACTCCACAGAGCCAGACACATCTTCTTCTATGAATCGGTTCACACCAGAATTCCTACAAGAGATTCAAGAAGACAAATGGGCTAAAGAAAGTGAAGTCTCTCCTCCCATTGAACTTGTGGATGATGCACATGACCAATTCCCACAAGACATCCCATCCATTTCTGAAGAGCAGGAGAGCACTCAATCTCAGGAGAGATTAGACTTCGAATCTAATTCCATACAAGAACTACCCCATTTTACAGGCCCATGGGAGGCAAAGTCCACGTGTATGAGAGCCCCCACAGTCATGGTAAGAAACAAAGACTCGATAATACCAAGGAATACGGAGGTAGTAAAGAATACTAAAGTGCACTGCAATCTCACTTTAGAGGAGCTACTCAAGGTTAGACCAGAACTATGGAAACACGTAGCCAATCAAGTGCCTGAAGTAGCAAAACCACGTTCCCAGGTAGGTTCTCATAGAACAGTGCCAGAGATACCTTTGGACAAGATAGGAGATATGAGTGAAGGAGAAGAAGGGAACACCTATCTTTCCATCACCCATCAAGGGTACACAACCAAGGCAATTCTCGACTCAGGTGCAGGAGTTGCAATTGCTACCACTTCCCTATGGAAGCGTTGGGGCAAGCCAACACTCAGGCCCACGAGAATGAAATTGCAGATGGCCAATGGTCACATTGAAAGACCCTTAGGACTACTAGAAGGAATCACTACATGTGGTGTTGAGTTTGAGCACACCTTTGCCATATGTGACTTTAGCAAAAATCATGCCTATGAGATGATTTTGGGGAGACCATTTATGTGACAGTTGCAAGTGGTACAGGATTGGGGAACCAACTCCTTGTATTTGCAACACGTAGGTGTCACAACCAAAGTGAACCTCAAAGATTACTCTCATAGGGATGTCCCTCCTGATGGAGAGTGTTAATCTCCAAAAGAACAAGTTAACCTTGAATTTAGATCACCTCTATATCAAGATTAACCTTAGACTCCACCAAACTTAGAGAACTTTCACCAACTTATCAGAAAATTGATTATTCTGAAAAATTCAGCTTCTTCAGAAAAGTCTGCTGCAGATTAATCACTCATTGACTAATCAATCCTGTAAAGTTTTTGATAAAACTTTGCACAACACTTCGCCTTAAGGTTGTGCAACTTTGCCAAGTTAAATCTCTCAAAAAGATTGAGTACATACTGAGAAATGTGTGAAACACTTTACCTATGTCTGAAAGAGCTTCTCTGCAATGGCGACTTTGACACCTGCAACTTCTTAGCACTGGTTCTCCCAAAGTAAATCCCGTTTGATCAAGATCTTTTAGACATAGATGGCTTACCTTCCAACTTAGATTTTAAGCCCTCACTTGTGTAAAACTTTACACTGTGGACTGAGCAATGATCATTTCATTGAAGATGAAATGTGCGCCAGATTTTACGACTCTTAGAACATTCTTACATATGAATGTTCCTAATCAAAATTCTCTCAGCCTGATTTCAATTAACCTCTCAAATTCTAGCCATAGATAGATTAGCTATGGACTTAGACACGTGCAGAAGGATTTCTCAAAAGATTAAACACAGAAGGAGCAGACTGCTAAACATCGGGCGCAAGTTTCTCGATTTCTTCAGAAAATTTACATACAAGTGAGGATAGATGATTCACTCACTTTCAATGTGTCTAATGACACTAATTTCTCTCTCCCTATTCTCTAATCTTCTTCTGCTCTCTTTGCCCGACATTTTCCAACATATTTATATATGAATATATACAAGTGTATGACTAAACAAAGATATAAGTCAGCTAATGTACATATGTGTACATATCTTTCGATTTTCTGAACATGTCCTTCATTCAACCATCTGACTTTGTTTTCTTCTTGACTCCTTGATTTCATTCCTTCATAATTCTTCAATTTATGATTGTCATGCACCAACAGCTCCCCCTCAATCATTAATTGAGGTTCTTTTCTATCTTCTTTACTCCAGCCATATCCTTGAATCTTTGTAGTTTTGGTCCATCTAGACTTTTTGTCATCATATCTGCAACTTGATCTTTTGTGGGAGTGTGTATGACTTCAATCTCCTTCTCAATGACCTTCTCTCTCAGAAAATGATACTGTATTTCAATATGCTTAGTTCTAGCATGAAATACAGGATTAGCTGCCAAGTATAATGAACTCATATTGTCTCCACAAATAATAGGAGTACTCTGAATCACATCAAAAACTTTCAAAAGTGTCTTTAGCCATATTACCTCTTTTGCAGCTTCCACCATACCTTTATATTCTGCTTCTGTAGATGACAAAGCAACTGTATGTTGCTTCTTGGAACACCACGAAATCAATCTGTCTCCTACATAGCACAAGTATCCATGTGTTGATCTTCTATCATCCACATTACCTGCCCAATCTGCATCACTATATATCTTCACTCTTGTATCAGAAGTAAATCCATAGTACAACCCTTCTCTGAGTGTACCCTTGATGTACCTAAGTACTCTTTGTCCTGCAATCCAATGTTCCTTTCTAGGACAATGCATAAATTGTGAAAGCACACCAACTGCATATGATAAATCAGGCCTTGTCAATGTAGCATAGATCAAGCTACCAACCAAACTTTGATAGAGTTTCATATCTTTGAACTCTTCTCCTCCAAACCTAGACAATTTATGGTTCACTTCCAAAGGTGTAGGTGCAACCCTGCAATCTTCCATTTTAAATTTGGTTAGCAAATTTTTAAGATACCTTTCTTGGGTCACATATACTCCATGTTGAGTATAAGAGATCTCCATTCCCAAGAAGAATGATAGGTTCCCCAAATCACTGATTTTAAACTCTTTCTCCATCTGCTTCTTGATCATTTGTATTCCCTTATCATCTGTTCCTGTAAGTATTATGTCATCAACATAAATACACACATAAATGAACCCATCTTCACTTGCTTTGACTAGCAAGCTACTATCTGCCTTTGATGCTTGAAATCCAAGATCATTCAAGAATTTTACAAGCCTATAATTCCAAGCCCTTGGGGCTTGCTTCAACCCATACAAAGCTCTCTTGAGCTTACACACATAATTTGGACTCACTTGATCTTTGAACCCATCTGGTTGCTCCATATAGACTTCATCTGAAATGTAACCATTCAAGAAAGCATTTTTGACATCTAATTGAGATAACTTCCAACCTTTGCAAGCAGCAATTGCTATGAGTGTCCTGATGGTTGTCATCTTTGCCACAGGACTATAAGTCTCATCATAATCTACTCCATATGTCTGTGCATATCCTTTCACAACAAGTCTAGCTTTGTACCTAGACACACTTCCATCTGCAAATCTTTTAGTCTTGTAAACCCACTTACAACCAATGATTTTCTGACTATTAGGTTTAGGAACCAATTCCCATGTTTGATTCTCTATCAATGCATCATACTCCTCTTGCATAGCATCTTCCCAATTCTTCTTCCCTTTGGCCTCTTCATATGTAGAAGGGTCTTCATCTGCTTTTACCAAATAAGCATAATCTTTAGTAGTTAAGAATGAAGTGTCATAGCTATACCTTGTAGGTTGCCATTTGTGCCTAGATGACCTTCTAACTTCTGCACTTCTTGAAGTTTCTGGTTCATCACATTCTGGATCAAACCTTGGCCTCTCTTCAACTTCAACCTGCACTTCATTGTTCTCACTTTCATCAAGTAATTGAATCTTTGCTTTACCTTTTCTTTGATCCACTACTTCTTCATCATCTGCATGTACATTATATTTACCTGCATACCAAGTACCTTGCTCATCAAATGTAACATCCTTGGATACAATAAATTGCTTTGTGGATGGACTCCACAACCTGTATCCCATTTGCTTATCATCATAGCCAATGAATACATACTTTTCTGCCTTAGGCTCCAACTTATGCCTCAATTGAGATGGCACATATGCATATGCCAAGCATCCAAATATTCTGCAATGATCTAAGGTAGGTTTCTTACCCCACCAAGCTTCATATGGTGTCATGCCCTGCAAAGCTTTACAAGGCAATCTATTGACCAAGTATGTAGCTGTATTTACAGCCTCTGCCCACAAATAATTTGGACAATTCTTCTCTTTCATCATGGACCTTGCAAACTCAACAAGAGTCCTATTTCTTCTTTCTGCTACCCCATTTTGTTGAGGAGAATACCTGCAAGTAACTTCTCTCTTTATACCTGCATTCCACAAATAATCATTGAACTCATTTGAAAAATACTCTCCCCCTCCATCTGACCTTAGTCTCTTTAATTTTTGACCTGTAATCCTTTCTGCATATGCATGATAGTGTTTAAATGTATTAAACACTTCTGACTTTTCTTTAATCACATAAATTGTGATCCACCTGGTAGCATCATCAACATATATGACATAATATCTTGAACCATTTATACTAAAGTCCTTTGAAGGACCCCACACATCTGTATGCACCAATTCAAGTCTTTCTGAATACATAAATCCATGCTTGGAATAGGATTGCTTATGAGCCTTACCTAATTGACATGCCTCACATCTGTATGTCATGTGTTGACCTGCAATGTTAGGCAATCCAAGCACTGAATCATTGTTAATCATTTCTTTAATACCTCTTTCATTAAAGTGTCCAAGTCTTTTGTGCCAAAGATCCAATTCTGACACCTTTTGCTCTCCATATGTGAACATAGCATGTCCAACATTTCCTTGTACCTTCAATGTGAAAAGCCTTCCTTCTTTCTTTCCTGCAATAATTTGTTTATACCCTTGACTAGGGTCTTCCACATAAACTCCATCATTGGTAAACCTTACCTCATATCCTTTTTCCACAATTTGACCTACACTGATCAAATTCTTTGGAATTGTGGGAACATAAAGAACCTTACTCAGAAGAGTGCTCCCATCCTTAGCTTTGACTGAACCAATTGACTTTACCTTATGCTTTGTATTATCACCTGTCTGAACTGTATGATTAATTGCATTATGATCTAGGTCAGTCATCAAAGCAATATTTCCACTCAAATGATTACTACATCCTGAATCAATATAAAACACTCTCATGTCCTCATGTGAGGTTTCACAAGTATTCATAATGAGAGTCGAGTCCTCTTTTTGATCTGATGCATAGTTGTAGTAGGTGCTATTATAGGATTGATTTTGGAAGCTTCTTCCTCCACCTCTTCCAAAAGAATTCCTACCACCTCTACCTCTGAAGTTTCCTCTCTGAAATCTACCACCTCTTGCTCTTTGATTAAAGTTCTGATAATTACCATTGTTTTGATTATTATGCCAACAATCATGAGATAGATGATTGGTCTTACCACATATCCAACAAGCTCTTGCATTCTCTTTGTTGTTTCTGCCTCTTCCTCTACTTCTGCCATTTCCTCTTCCTCTTATGAAGTTTGCTTGGTTTGAAGTACCTTCTTCTTCACGTGATTGTTGCTTCCCTTTGTTAACTTTCTTCTTGTCTTTAGAATACATTGCATGACCTGCACTCTTATCAACATCTCCTTTGATATCATTCTCAAAAGTTAGCATATGTCCTAACAATTGATTCAAATCAGGAGTAAAACGATCTAATGAAAGTTCTGTAGATAAAATGAAAGGCTTCCACTTCTTATCTCCTCTTAGCCCTGTGAGTATTTGTCTTACCAATTTGTCTTCTTCAATATCTTCATCCACTGCACCTAGAGAGTCTGCAATGTCCTTCATCTTTGTCACATAATCAGAGATTGATTGTGAGGCCTTCTTCTTAAAAGTAGTAAACTCTGCCCATAGTGAAGCTTTCCTTGATTTGGTTGTATTTTGGAAATGCTCTTCCAAAGCATTCCAAATGTCACATGCACTTTCAAGTCCTCTAATGTGAGGAAGCAAATAGTCATTGACTACCATGTAGATGATACTTCTTGCTTGAGCATCCTTCTTCATCCAATTCTTTAGATCTGACAATTCTTCCCTAGTTGGAACACTAGGATCTCTGAATTTAGGCTTCTCTTCTTCACCTGTAATGTAGGCTATCAAATCTTTGCTCATAAGATGAGCTTCCATCCTCATAGACCATGCAGGATAGTTCTCTCTATCCAACTTTTCAATTTGGAGACTATCTCCCATCCTTGCTTCACCTGTATTTCCAAATCTTTAACCTTTACAGATAATGAATGTACCTTTACTTCGAATGTTGCTCCTTCTGATCCTTTTGATACTCTTTTTATGTCTTCCTTCAATCTTTCTTCACACTTTAACCTTTTGCACCTTCGAGATGTAAAGATTTGTATTTCTGTAGTAGTTGGAGTCTCCTTCACTTCAATTTTGACACAACCTGCTCTGATACCACTGATGGAGAGTGTTAATCTCCAAAAGAACAAGTTAACCTTGAATTTAGATCACCTCTATATCAAGATTAACCTTAGACTCCACCAAACTTAGAGAACTTTCACCAATTTATCAGAAAATTGATTATTCTGAAAAATTCAGCTTCTTCAGAAAAGTCTGCTGCAGATTAATCACTCATTGACTAATCAATCCTGTAAAGTTTTTGATAAAACTTTGCACAACACTTTGCCTTAAGGTTGCGCAACTTTGCCAAGTTAAATCTCTCAAAAAGATTGAGTACATACTGAGAAATGTGTGAAACACTTTACCTATGTCTGAAAGAGCTTCTCTGCAATGGCGACTTTGACACCTGCAACTTCTTAGCACTGGTTCTCCCAAAGTAAATCCCGTTTGATCAAGATCTTTTAGCCATAGATGGCTTACCTTCCAACTTAGATTTTAAGCCCTCACTTGTGTAAAACTTTACACTGTGGACTGAGCAATGATCATTTCATTGAAGATGAAATGTGCGCCAGATTTTACGACTCTTAGAACATTCTTACATATGAATGTTCCTAATCAAAATTCTCTCAGCCTGATTTCAATTAACCTCTCAAATTCTAGCCATAGATAGATTAGCTATGGACTTAGACACGTGCAGAAGGATTTCTCAAAAGATTAAACACAAAAGGAGCAGACTGCTAAACATCGGGCGCAAGTTTCTCGATTTCTTCAGAAAATTTACATACAAGTGAGGATAGATGATTCACTCACTTTCAATGTGTCTAATGACACTAATTTCTCTCTCCCTATTCTCTAATCTTCTTCTGCTCTCTTTGCCCGACATTTTCCAACATATTTATATATGAATATATACAAGTGTATGACTAAACAAAGATATAAGTCAGCTAATGTACATATGTGTACATATCTTTGGATTTTCTGAACATGTCCTTCATTCAACCATCTGACTTCGTTTTCTTCTTGACTCCTTGATTTCATTCCTTCATAATTCTTCAATTTATGATTGTCATGCACCAACACCTCCTATCCAATGGAACCCCATCCATAGAGCCAAAGATGATACTGAGTCAATGCATTCCATAGGATCAGGATCCTCATGGATGCATGAAGACACCCACTTATGGATGTGCAAAGTAGCAGTAGAAGAAGCGAAGAGGGAAAAAGCCAGAGAGGTAGGTGCGAACGAAACACATAGATCAATTCAAGACCCAGCCTATGCACCTGTAGTATTTCCGGACGAAGAATTTGAACCTCACGGCTGGGCAAAAATTTTAGCAACAATGGACATAGCCATCAATGAAGAACAATTGACACCCCACTGTGATGAGGATGGCTATGACATTTCAGTCTTCTCCAGAGAGCCAATCATGGGAGATGCAGTTTTAGAAGAGTGCGAACCGAGCCGTGATGCATTCGAGGATGCAAGCGACTCAGACCTAGAGTCAATCATCATGGACCCACCATTTGCATAAGATGAGGAATACTTCTATGAAGTTGAGGCTCACCCTCAGAGACATGGAGAGCTCAAAAATGATGTAAGGTTAACCACACAAGTAACGGCCAAGAATGATAGCAAGAATCGGAAGAAGAAAGAAGTCACACCAGAGGAAGAAGAATCTTTGTTTGAGGTCCCTGAAAATTTTAAAAAGTATAAGATAGACGACAGGAGAGTCATGATAAGAATGCCTAAACGTGAGACACAATCAGGAGAGGCCTATGATAACAAAGAAACCACCAAGAAAATAGTGGTAGCCCTAGAAGAAGGAGAGGAGAGATGCACTTACATAGGACATGACTTGACGGAAGAAGAAGAGCATGAATTGATATCCTTGCTACGAGAATACAGAGATGTATTCGCTTGGAGTTACAAGGACTTGAAGGGTGTTGACCCAGACATCTGCTCACACACAATTCCCATGACCTCAGACGCGAAACCCTCGAAACAGAAGCCATATACATATAATGATAATTATGCTGCCAAGATAAAAGAGGAGATAGATAGACTGGTGGAAGCTGGATTCATCTACGAGATTGAGCACACTGAGTGGGTATCCCCCATTGTAGTAGTGCCCAAGAAGAATGGAAAGCTACGTGTGTGCATTAATTTGAAGAAGGTTAATGCAGCCACTATCCGAGATAATTATCCACTTCCCATCAAGGAGCATCTACTAGAAAGAGTAGCAAGCAAGGAAGTATACAACTTCCTTGATGGGTTTTCTGGCTATAATCAGGTAGCCATTGCTCCCGAGGACCAGCATAAGACGGCCTTTGCCACAGAGTGGGGCATATTTGCCTTTAGAGTAATGCCATTTGGGCTTACCAATGCACCCGCTACCTTCCAGAGGCTGATGTGTCATGTATTTAAAGAGTTCCTAAGAAAGAATTTAGAGGTCTATGTTGACGATCTTTGTGCTCATTCCAACATTAGATAAACCCATATCCCTGAACTCAGGCAAATCTTTGACAAATGTAGAGAATATCAAGTTTGCTTGAACCCAAAAAAGTGTGTTTTCATGGTCAGGCAAGGCAAGATTCTAGGACACATAGTGTCAAAGAATGGCATATCCACGGACGAGGAAAAAGTGAGAGCCATTGCAGAACTACCTAGGCCAAAGAATGTCAAGGAAGTACAAGCTTTCATGGGGCATTGTGGTTATTACCGATGATTTATACACATGTATGCCATCATTGCCAAGCCTCTGTATGGACTCCTGACTAACTTTGAGTGGACTGATGAATGTGAGAACTCCTTCAATGAGCTTAAATGACGATTGTGTTCAGCTCCAATCTTGACCACACTAGATTGGAACAAGCCTTTTCATGTTCACGTAGATGCATCCAATTATGCTATTGGATGTGTGCTTGCACAACCTACGGGCGAAGGTAACATGGATCTTCCAATTTCCTATGCTAGTAGACAGCTGAATGCAGCTGAACAAAATTATACCACCACTGAACGAGAAGGATTGGGCATGGTATATGCAGTTAAAAAGTTTAGAGATTACTTGCTTGCAAATAACTTTAAATTTTTTACTGATCATCAAGCACTGTTTTACTTGGTAAACAAGCCATGCAATACAGGTAGATTGGTGAGATGGTTCCTCTTGCTAATGGAATATGACTTTGAGGTTGTGGTGAGGAAAGGCAAGACTCACTTGAGAGCAGACCACCTCTCTAGGCTCACATCTGGAGAAGCCCCACAAGGAGTGTCAGATGACCTTCCTGATGCTTACTTGTTTAATTTGGAAGTGGTGCCTAGTTGGGCTAAGCCATTGGTGCCAGTATTGACATACGGGCCTAAACATCCAGTAATAAACACACAAGATAGGGAGATAGTAAAAGCCCAAAAATACCAAATCATGGCAGGAAGTATGTACAAACATACAGATCAAGGGATCCTAGCTTGTTGTGTGGAAGAGGATGAGTACGCAAAATGGTTGCAGTTCGCACATATAGGTGCATTAGAGCAACACTACTCAAAGCAACGAACCCTACAAACACTAAGGAGACTCGGAGTGCATTGACCGACTATGGAGGCTGATGTCCATAAGTTGTGCAAGGAATCCCCGATCTGCTGCACTAAACCACCTGTGGAACATGCCACTCTCTATCAAGTGTCCATAGTGCGAGATTGGAGTGAACCACTAGTAGCCTTCCTGAGGACCAAAACATTCCCTCAAGATATGACATTAGCCAGACAAAGAAGTTTAGAACAAGAAGCCCTAGACTACTCACTTGTTGGTGATGCTCTGTACAAGCGAGGAAAGGATGGATACCTACAGCTATGTGTCCATGAGAGTGAATACCTTAAGATCCTGGAAGCTGCTCATCAAGGTGTAGCAGGAGGACACTTTGGACCAGATCGGGTGATCAAGGCAATCCTATTTGCAGGATTATGGTGGCCAACCCTTCACATGGATGCACATACCTATGTGAAACGGTGTGATGTTTGTCAGAGAACCCAGTACCCTATACACAAGGATGAGATGCCACTGAAACCTATGATGGGTGGAGGTGCATTCTCTAAGTGGGGAATAGACTTTGTAGGCCCTATTAATCCCCTAGCTAAGGGTTCCCACGCTGAGTATATCATTGTTGCCACAGACTATCTCACCAAGTGGGTAGAAGTAAAAGCTACGACAAAGAACGATGCTCAAACGACAGCCAAGTTCTTATTTGAGAATGTGTTCACTAGATACGGGCTACCCATAGAGCTTGTAAGCGATAGAGGGACTCACTTCTTGAATGAAGTTATTGAAAATCTGCTCCAAGAATTCTTGGTTGTACACAAGAAGTCTGCCCCCTATCACCCACACGCTAATGGGCAAGCCGAAAGCACAAACAAGATTCTATGCAATGTGCTCACCAAATTAGTGAATAATAAATGCTCTGATTGGGACAAACAGCTACACCATGCTGTTTGGGCATACCAAGTTGCCTATAAAATGGTACTCCAAGCCACACCCTTTCAGATGGTATTCGGTCAAAATGCAGTGCTACCATTGGACTTCTTGATACCTACATTGAAGGTAGCACAGGAGCATGAGTGGATGGGTCATGAACTCTCTTCGACTAAGAGCTGCAGCTAGAATATACGCAGCTAAGAAAAGACAGAAGGCGTACTTTGATGCCCATGTGAAGAATAAGGGTATGAAAGCAGGAGACCTAGTTTTAGTCTATACATTGAAGCAACATGCAAGAAAATTAGAGAAGCGTGGTTATGAACCTATGATCATAAATAGGATTTCGACTAGTGGAGCAGTACAGTTGGCCACTTTAGAAGGCAATATTCTCCCTAGCTACATAAGCGGATGCAGAGTCAAGTTATATCAAGAACCCCTGACTGAGGAGATGCTAAATCGACTCAACACTGCCAAGAAACGCAAGGAAGAGGAAAAGCGAATTCGAGAAGAGGCATAGGCAGAAGCATTGGAACACATCCGAAGAATGAAATTGAGGAGGCAGGGTAGGGACCAACCCAGGACAAGTGCCTATGAGGATCCAGGACATCATATGGCTATGTGCGAAGTCTCAAGAGTAAGTTCCAGTAGAATAATTGATAGACGTCCTTTTGTAACTTTAGAGATAGGACAAGGGAAGAATGCAAAGACTGTAAAGGCCTTAATTGACTCAGGTGCAACCACTAGTGCGGTTAAACTTTCTTACTGTCGAGAATTGAACTTAAGTGTCAATCTTGTGGAAGCATATCTCATAGGATTGGGAGGTGTGGAAACCCCTTGCATGGGTGAGGTGGAACTTCCCCTCTTCATTCAAGATGAATTAATGACAGTTAAAGTACTAGTGTGTCAAGATGAGGACCTCACTGAGCCTCTCGTCTTGGGTCAAGACTGGATCTATGATCATGGAGTCAACCTAAACCTAAGAAGTGGACTTCTTCAGGTCTGGGTAAATTAGAATCGCATTACAATTGAGCTAGAAAATGAAACACTCAAGGAACTAGGAAAGGCACACACTCCTGGTCCTTCCAGGAGTACACATGAAGATGATCATGCTATTCTTGTCCAAGACTATGTGATGCAGAGGAAGGATTGTCTCAATAAGGAAGTCAAGGATACAACAGAACTCCCTTCTTTTCCAAAAGCCGCGGGGAGGCAGCAACCAAAGGCGAATCAAACGCAGAAGAAGCAGACGACTTATGCTCAAAGCCAAAAGAACACACGAAGCAAGATGTCTCAGCCACTGAAACAAGTGTGGGTGCGGAAAGGCGAGCACCCTGTTGTGATCAAGCCAACAACACGGGCTAAACTTCTTAGTAGTAATCAACAACACAACACTAATAAGAGGTCTTTCAAAATTCTTCTGCGAAAGTGAAGTCTATTTGGGTACCCAAGAAGTCGATGAAGATTGACCCACAATCAAGACAAATTTGGGTGCCCAAGGCTTGCGTGCGGTCTCAAATAGCTACACAAAAACCACACCCCTCACTCACTCAAACAGCTGATACCCACTCTTATACATCACGCACGAACACATCTTCACCCATGAGCACGAGTAGAATCACTAGTAAATGGGTCCCTAAAAAGCCTCATTTCCAAGTTGACATTCTGATCAAGCCCTTTAGAGTCTCCAGAAAATCAAAACAGAAAGTCATCCACTATGTTTGGCAACCCAAACCTTGTAACCAACCACCTGATAAAGCCACTTCCACTTACTAACTGCATCCACACTGCACACGACCCCCCAATTAGCTCATAGGTATTAAGCATCAGCTAACCACACTTCACACTCACATCCACGCGAGCACTAACTAACCAAATAACTACATCACAATTCATCAAGTTAATGTTGTAACGGGGACACAGTGTCATTTTGTGTCCATTGCAATGTTAACATTGATTCATATATTCTCACAGAACCGGCAGCGAATTCTTCAACATGGCTGAGGCTACAGGAATAAGCTCTCAAGCAGGAACGAGCCAGCAAGTGGTGGATTTAGACAGTTTACCCATTCTGCCTGAGACAAATGAAAGACCAGAAGAGTTGCAATCCATCAAAATCATACCAGTAGCGGACCCCTCCAGTGGCCATACCATGCCTGTAGGAAAAGCTTCCCATTGGTTTAGTGAAGTTGCAGGAGCCTTGGGAGAGGGATCATACCTATGGGAATCAGAGTTGGACTTCAATGGGAAGCAAGGTAAATACCATTTCTTTACAAGGGAATTCGAGAAGTTACAAAATGCAGAAGGTCTACATTCGGTATGGGAGAAGGCAGGATTGGATGCATACTTCAGTGCCCGGCTCCCAAAGCCTGACTTCATGTGATGCTTCTATCTCATCAATACCCTGACTCCAAGAAAGAACCCAAAAGGAGCAAGTTCATTTGTGCTCCCATCTCTGAGAAAAGGAAATGAGCTCAAAAGGTTTAGGCTATCAAACAACTTGGTGAGAGAGGCCCTAGATATGCACGGAATGCATATTCCAATAGAAAAAGAGACCCTAGTGCCAGATTACATGAAAAATCGAAGCCTCACCAAGCTCAAGGATATGGTGGCCATGACATCTAATATTGCAATACACCTTTGCATGTGCATGCAACACTTTGCTTTTCTTGCCCAAGATAGATTCACCATGCCACCCAAAAAGATATGGTTTAGTTTGTATCTGGTAGAGACACAGAGCCTCACCATCAACTTACCCCACTGGATAATTGATCAGATACACCTAGCCCACAAATGATGGCCGCGGAAGGATGTTTTATATGGATGTTGTGCTCTGACTAGAATCATTTATAGTTGTTTGGCTTATGACATCCCTATTCAATGGGCCTTGATGTGGAATCGAGTAGAGCAGTTTAGAGGCAAGATGTCCACTGGACCCCCTTCTAAGAAGATGAGAGGAACTGTCCAAGTCCCTTGCGCTCAACCACGTGGAGCCACCCTAACACCGTACGTTACCCCTCCACCCCGAAGAGTTCGGCCATTCACACTAGACTTCCAAGACGCAGCACCGATGGTCCTAACTTGATATTTCCTCCCGTCCCAACCAATCTTGAATTTCCCGGTGGCGCACCCTTGGAAGAACTCACGAATGAAGAATTCGAACAATTGTTACAAGATGTAGAGCTAGAGGCAAAAGAGGCACAACAAGTGGAGAATGTTCAACCGCAGGCAACAACCTCCCAAGTACCTGCTACCACAGTTGAAGTGGATGAAGAGGACGATGAAGAGGAAGAATATGAGGAAGATGAGGAGGATTATGACCAAGGGCATCAAGATGAGCAATAGGAAGAGCCAGAACTGGTAGGTGCACCTGCATACACAACTCAGCTACAAAGGTTATACGACACAATCAAAGCAGTGCAAGAAAGGCATCAACTCTCCCTTGCATCAGGCCAAGCCTTAATGCAAGAAATGCTAGCAGATGATGGGGTGGATCAACATTTTATTAACACCCTCAAATTAGTGTCAGAATCTTTAGGAGTTCCGGAGGCTGTCCACACAGCAGTCCGCTAGTCCGTGAGGTATGACAAATGCAGAGTCGACACATTACCACGAGCAGGTAAGACTATCAGGATACCCATCACAGAACCAGAAGTAACCATTGAAACCACAACTACCCCCACCACCACCCTTGACCTCTCTGCTGAAACTTTTGTTCAGACATCACCCATCTCACCCCAACACCCTCCATCACCACCTTCTCCACCTCCACCACCACCTCCCACCATGGAAGAAACGACAGTCATCACCTCTACCTTCACTTATATCCCAACCTCATCCACATCCTTCTCATTTCGAGAACCAACCTCACAAGACACCCTCTTCTCTTCCATCACCAATCCCTTGTACACTTCAACCCTTCTGTCCTCCAAACCCATAATTGGCCATCCCATACTTTCAAGTGTGGTTGGAAACCCTGCACCCACAGAAGGCATCCTGTGTTTCCCAGCCTATCCCCCAATACGGGTACCCCCATTCCATGACCCCCACTTCCCATCTGCCCCCTACACCTCATTCAACCTAACCGCACCACCCCAATACCCATCCTTCGTGGAGCAGTCCATCCACACTCCAATGTTTCAGAGGCACATTTCCCAGATGTTCGCAACGACATCAATCTACACAAACACCACACTCACTTCACCTACCATCCCAACTTACATGGTAGCCCCTGTACACACCACTTTGTCTGACCCAATGGACATTTCACCAACCACAACACCTCTCCCCACAATTCCACCCTCTCCCCCTCCCCTACCCCCCACCTCACCACTCACCACATCATTGGCAGACACAGCATTCACTACCTCCCTTCCCATTCCCACCTCCCCTGCATTCCAAACTTTCCCCCTTGCATCTCATAATGTCAATAGCACGTTCAATACATTCCTTCAGTGTGCACATCAACTAAAACAAGAGTACCATCAATTGGAAGAATGCACTGTCGCCCTCCAGGTAGAATCTCAGCGTCTACAGGCTAGAGTCAACACTCTCAAAGATGATTACCAAATGCTTCTAGCAGAACATACCACCTTACAACATGCTCACACATAATTGGAATCGAAGATATTGATGGTGGATGATCAAGCAGTGAAGGAACTGGAAAGTGTGCTCCAGTCCCAAATGATATCCAATGCTACACTTAGACGCACTCTTGGGCTATCAAGGAAGCATTTGGCAGTAGCATTAGAAGAGAACAAGCGGCTTCAGCAACAAAACCAAGATAACTTTGAAGCAGCTATGGAAGGAACTGCACGAGCAGCCATTAGCCCTACCAAGTATAGAGCGGTCCCATCAGAAGATATTCGCATCTTACTCGAGGAGCATGCAATTTTTTTGGAATCATATGAAAAGTTAGAGGCTGAATGTGCTGACCTAAAGAAGTAGATAGCTAGTGCCCCCATAGCTCAACAGGAGACAATAATCTTGCAACACTCTACAGAAGAAGTAGAGACCCTCCGAAAGCAGTTGGCAGAACTCCAAGCACGTCTCTTACCATATGAAAGGCCACCCTCCCCAGCTGAAGAACCAGAGCCTGACACAGTAGTGGAAATCCCTGTTGATGACAGCTATGAAGAACCATACGAGCCGATGCCAACACCGGGCGGCCGAGTTACAGAGGAAGGACAAGAAACTTTAGAAATTGGGGTGCCGGATTGGGTCAAAAGGGTTGAGAAAGTGGGAAACACACGTGATGATCGGTCGTTGTGCAAATCCAATCCCTCACAAATCTGGAAGAAACTGTCCTTCAATCTTCTTACTTTCAGCATCTATCCCACCAACGATTAATCATAACATCAGAGTCGCAATACATGCCTTACTATGTCTTGCTACATGATTATAATGCAGAAGTTAAAAGGCATATGGGGAAGGAGCCCACATTTGCCACTCAATTTGAGCCGGAGGACTTACCGACAGATGCACGAGCTGGCTCGATCTTCCAACCTAATTGGCGTGCACGGTTACTAACTGATTACCCTGAGATGATGAACACCTGGGCAACCATGCCAGTGTATATCAAGTATAATCCATGCTATTGCCCAATGGTACGTCGCAGATCATGGCAAGCATTTGCAATCAAGGTACGCAACAATAAAGAATGCTCGGCATGGGTCAACTATCCATATTTTGCTCCATCTAAAGGGACCCCGACCGTAGCATACATGATATCCACAATTCGACATTGTTCTATGCGTCTAAAGAATGTACCCGACATAGCTGCAAAAATGTGTATGAAAATATTTGAGCTCATGATAATTGTCTTCAAAACCTTTCGAAACGTACAGGCTCCATACATCTCTACCCCCGGATTCTCTCAAGGTAACAAGGATTTAGTCTACGACATGAGCCAGACTCCCTCTGTCAACATAATCTTTGTCTGGCATGCACGAATAAAGTATTTACCCGCATGTTTTAAGCAGACTTTTGAAGAAATGTTCTCTACAAGCTTCTGGGAATATCACTCGGAAATTTTCATTCCCAGGCCAACACATTTGCTCCATCTATTCGCAGTAGAACAAGCCATCCATGCAGATTAGTTACGTCAGCCACATCCGGACATTCTAGGACCAATTGATTGGGATCGCATGATGACAGACTTGGCCAGAGGACTACGCATACAAGAACATCAGCTTGCCACTCATGTTGTGGAATATTACATCCGGCACTCCCAGCAACAAGGGTCTGTCAGGGAGGACAGATGCGAGAGAGGGGGGTGTTGAGAGTAGTATGGGCACCCAAGGACTGACGAGACAAGGAAGCCAGCAGAGAGAGTCAAAGCAAAGCGAAGGATTAAGTAGACAGAGTAGTCGACGCAGATCTGGCAGATAGGCCCTTCAAATTTTTCCAAATCAACATCTTTATAATAGTGATTCTCATCACTAGCAATCATTGTAAATACCATTTCATATTTTTGAAGCTCCATTTTGTGCAAGCCAAGAAGTCCTTGAGCTTGAGGAGCATTAGAAGTAGCTACCTACGAGTTTTCATATTTTTTTAGACTCCGTTTGAGCCTTCAAATAGACCCTAGAACCTAATTTTTAACTAGGCCGGACACTAGGTCTGGACACGACCAAAACCTAGTCAAAAACTATAAATAGAGCTAGAGAGCTCATTTTTGAGGTTAGCTTGTAATAGATTTGAACTTGTATGAGCATTTTGTAAGTAATCTAAAAGAACTCCATTGCTTCTCTCTCTTTGTCTTGCCTTGTGTGCGCGTGTGTGTGTATGTGTGTGCATGTTAGTGTGCTTCTCACTCACGCACTTGTGCCTACACTTGCTCGAGGTCTTCATACCATCCTCACGTCTTCACGGATTGACATTAAAGGAGGTGCTACTCATCACTCAGTTACACCCCAGTAAAGAGATGTTATACTTGCGGTGGTGACCATATGGCAAACGTATGTCCCATTATGGCTCAACCCCAAGTGAATCCTAGTAGCTAGTACTACACCATAGAACAGAGCTACACCAATCACACTGCGCAAGATTGCCCCTACAATAAGCAAGCAGTTAGGTAGACGTACCCACAACCATACCCTCAACAAGGAAGATACCAGAACCAGTACCCACCACAACAGTATACTAGGCCTCAATAAACCTACCAACCACAATATCAAACCCAACAAAGACCTCAACCAGTGCTAGCCCAACAACCTCCTACTCCAGCCAATGTGATTCCAGTAAAGTACACAGCTGCAGAAGAGAACCTGAATAGAGCCATAGTGCCAGTGACACCCTTGCTTTCAGAAAGTGACCCCAATGACCATAGCTTTGATTCTACACATATTGATAGCCCCTAGGCTTATTACATGCAGTCTCCTAAACATGGTGAATCCTACTATAGTGAAGAACCGAGTGAACCTAGTTGGGAGCCAGATTACGCAAATGTCATGTATGCAAACCCCAACTCTAGACCTCAACCTAGGCAAGTAAGACCCTCATTTCCTAGAGGACCGTGCTTCAGATGTCAGGGAGATCACCTCATTCGTGATTGCCCCATGCCTGTGCCTACACAACCCCAGTTAGTGACGATCCAGGGCTTTTGCCAAGAGTGTGGAAAGGAGCATCTCTTACGAGACTGCCCAAAGAATCCCAATAATATGCCAAAAATCACTCTTATCAATGTTATTGGTTTAGTAGTAGACTCCACAGGGAGTGTGACTTCCACTGCACCAGTGCTAGTGGTCACTAGAGCTCAGGCCTTGCAGCAGAACCAAAGTATAGACCAAGAAAAGAGTACGGAGGTTAGCAAAACTGAGAGCATGACCAAGAAAAGAACTAGAGCCTGGAGACATAGCCGCCAAAGAATGAAAAGGCAATGGGCTAAGAAGATGAGTGAACTCGAGGAAAGCCTACGAGAAACAAAAGCCAGGATAGTTGAACTTACATCTCAAACTCCCTCTCACACTACCCTACCTCCACCATTCCCATCTCCATCTGATCCACCACCTTCCAACCCGCCTCATATGACCTCACCACCCCCTAGAGTAGGATCAGTCCTAGGAGATCCCACTCCCGAGGATCTAAATATGATGCTTAAGGCATATCAGGCCAGAATCCAAGAAGGGCCAAACGTAACCGACCATGAAAAGTGTTATCCGAGAGCGGAACTAGAGCTTGAACGAACCAAAATTTGTGATAAGATGGTGGAATTGGCTCAAACTATGTTTGAAGCCAGTCACCTCTTTAACATCTCTAGTTCAGCTAAGACGCAATTGAACTTTGATGGACTGCTAGAAAGATTGGAGAGGCTAATTGCACAATCAGAAAAGGAACCCGCCCCTCTAAATACGGGCAAGGCCAGTGAAAGAGTAAGCCTTCCTGCCCACGAAGCTTATGTGCCTAACTCTATAGAACCAGACACATCTTCCTCTATGAATCAGTACACACGAGAATTCCTACGAGAGATTCAAGAAGAAAAATGGGCTAAAGAGAGTGAAGTCCCTCCTCCCATTGAACTTGTGGATGACGCGCACGATCAATTCCCACAAGACATTCCTTCCATTTATGAGGAGCAGGAGTGTGCACCATCTCAAGAGAGATTAGACTTTGAGTCTAATTCTTTACATGAATTACCCCACTTCACACGCCCTTGGGAAGCAAAGTCTACTTGTATGAGAACGCCCACAGTCATGGTAAGAAACGAAGACTCAGTCATACCTAGGAATACGGAGGTAGTGAAAAACACTAAAGTGCAGTGCAACCTCAATTTAGAAGAACTACTCAAAGTTAGATGAGAGCTATGGAAACATGTAGCCAAGCAAGTACTAGAGATAGCGAAACCTCGTTCCCAGGTAGGATCTCATTGCATAGTGCCAGAGATACCCTTGGACAAGATAGGAGACATGAGTGAAGGAGAAGAAGGGAACACCTATCTACCCATTACTCATCAAGAATATACAACCAAGGCCATTCTAGACTCGGGTGTAGTTGATGCACAAGTAAAGGATAAGGGCTTGAAGGTAGGAGACCTAGTACTAGTCTATACTTTGAAGCAACATGCACGGAAATTAGAGAAGAGAGGCTATGGACCTATGATCATAAATAGAATTTCAACTAACAGAGCAGTTCAATTAGCTACACTAGAAGGTGATGTTATCCCTAGTTACATCAGTGGATGCAGAGTCAAACTATATCAAGAACCCCTCACTAAGGAGATGCTCAATCGACTCAACACTGCCAAGAAACGCAAAGAAGAGGAAAAGTGAATTCGAGAAGAGGCACAGGCAGAGGCACTGGAACGCATCCGAAGAACGAAGTTGAGGAGACAAGGTAGAGATCAGCCTACAACAGAGGACTATGCGCATCCAGGATATCATATGGCTATGTGTGAAGTTTCAGGTATTAACTCTCAGAGAATAATTGATCGACGCCCTTTTGTAACCTTAGAAATAGGACAAGGAAAGAGTGCAAGGACTGTAAGGGCCTTGATTGACTCGGGTGCGGCCACTAGTGCAGTGAGACTTTCATACTGTCAAGGATTGAGGTTAAGTGTCAAACCTATAGAAGCTTATCTCATAGGATTGGGAGGTGTGGAGACCCCTTGCATGGGCAAGGTGGAACTTCCCCTCTACATTGAAGATGTTTTACTGACAGTTAAAGTACTAGTGTGTCAAGATGAGGATCTCACTGAGCCTCTTGTCCAGGGTCAAGACTGGATTTATGATCACACAGTCAACCTCAACCTAAGAAGTGGACTTCTTCAGGTATGGGTAAATGAGGGTCGAATTACAGTTGAGTTAGACAATGGAGCACTCAAGGAACTAGGAAAGGCACACACTCCTGGTCCTTCGAGGGGTACACATGAAGATGACCATGCTATTCTTGTCCAAAACTATGTGATGCAGAGGAAGGATTGTCTCAATAAGGAAGTCAAGGATACGATGGAACTCCCTTCTTTTCCAAAGGCCATCGGGATACACCAACCAGAGACAGATAAAAGGCAGAAGAAGCAGACGACTTATGCTCGAAGCCAAAAGAAAGTACAAAGCACGGTGTCTCAACCATCAAAAAAAGTGTGGGTGCAGAAAGGCGAGCATCCTATTGCGGTCAAGCCACAACAACTAGTTCAACTTCCTATTAGTGATCAATGACCAGACACTAATAAGAAGTCCTCCAAAAATTCTTCTGTAAAAATAAAGTCTATCTGGGTACCCAAGAAGTCGATGAAGGTTGACCCTCAATCAAGACAAATTTGGGTGCCCAAGGCTTGCTTGCGGACTCAAATAGCTACATGGAGACCACACCTTGCACAACACGGCTTAGTCACTCGAACAACTGACACCCACTCGTATACATCACGCACAAACACTTATTCACCCATGAGCACGAGTAGAATCTCTTGTGAATGGTTCCATAAGAAGCCTCATTTCCAAGCAAAAACCCTCGCAACACCCTCGAAAGTCTCCACAAAACCAAAACCAAAAGTCATACGTTATGTTTGGCAGCCCAAAACTTGTAATAAACCCCCTGACCTCCATGTGTAAATTCATCCCCACCTACTAACTATATCACTCTCACACTACATCATTCCACTTAGCTCCTAGGTCTATCCAATCACTAACTACACACACAAGCACCGAGAACTTAATAACCTACTAACCTCTCCCCAACCTCATATTAATGTTTTAACGGGGATAAAAACTGTTCCATCTTGTCGTTTACAATGTTAACACATGCTTCTATATTCCCACAGAGCCAACAAACAAGAAGTAAGATGGCCGAGGCTGCACGAACGAGCTCCCAAGCAGGAACCAGCCCTGAGATCATGGACATTGAAAGTCTTCCCATTGAGGAGGAATTGAAGGAACGCCCAGTGGCATTGAGAGCATTACATGCCATACCGGTTCAGAATCCTCCATAGGGGCACACAATGCCAGTCAGCAAAAACTCACATTGGTTCAGTGATGTGGCAGGACCTCTGGGAGAAGGCACTTACCTGTGGGAGGCACAGATAGAGTTCAACGGGCGCTGGGGCAGGTAGCACTTCTTCACCAGGGAATTTGAGAAGCTTCAAAATAATGAAGGCTTGAAACCAATATGGAAGAAGGCAGGCCTATATGATTATTTCAAAGCTCCATTACCAAAGCCCGACTTTTTGAGATGCTCATACTTGATTAGCACCCTTACTCCGAGTAAGGAAAAAAAGGGATACAACACCTTTGTCTTACCATCTCTTACGAGGGGTAATGAACTGAAGCGCTTCAAGTTGACTAACAATTTGGTAAGGGAAGCTCTCGAGATGAAAGGCATGCATATCCCCACAGAGAAGGAGTCAATGGTGCCGGACAACATGAAAAACAGGAACCTAACTAAACTCAAGGACATGGTGGCAATGACACCAATGATTGCCATTCATCTTCGAATGTGCATGCAGCATTTTGCATTCCCCGCTCAAGAGAGATTCACAATGCCACCCAAGAAGATATGGTTTAGTCTGTACTTAGTAGACGCCTTTGATTTGACAATCAACATGCCGCATTGGATTATCGACCAAATCCACTTGGCACATCAATGGTGGTATAAGAAGCAAAAGTCAGTGCTTCATGGATGTTGTGCTCTCACAAGGATTGTTTACCGATGCTTGGCATATGACGTGCCAATTCAACGGGCACTTGTTTGGACCAGGGTGCAAGAATTTCAATGCAGACTATCAACCGTAGGGCCTCCATCCAAGAAAATGAGAGGAGCAATTCAGATGCCTTGTGCACAAGCCCGAGGTGCTACACTGACACCAGAAACCACTCCACGGCTTCCAAGGCGAGTGCAGCCATTTACTATCAGGTTATCGAGGCATAGCGCGGAAGGCCCGAATCTAGTGTTCCCACCCATACCCACCGACTTAGAGTTCCCTCATGGCTTTACACTAGAAGATCTAACTGATGAGGAAGTAGCCAGAATAATTAATGCTACTAATTTGGAAGTTGAGGCAGAGCAAGCAGGCAGACAACAGACAGTCAGGGATCGAACCCCTCCAATCCAACCACAAGTTGTTGAAGTAGATGAAGATGAAGACGAAACTACCGATGACGAGCAAGAGGAGGAACAAGAGGGACTATCAGACGAAGAAGAGCAGGAATATGAACAAGAAGTGGTACAGGAACTTGATGGTGCCCCGGCTTATACGAAGCAATTGAAAAGATTGTATGATACCATCAATCGAGTTCAAGAACAACACAAACTGTCCCTGACAGCAGGAAAGCCCCTCATGAACCAAATCCTTGAGGAGGAAGGTGTGGACGAGCAATACCGAGAAACCCTTGACATGATAGCTAATGCGTTAGGGGTACCTGAGATGGTGCATACCGCTCTCGCATATTCACGAAGATCAGAGCAACGATACGACTGACGTCCCCCTCGACCACGAAAACAAATGAATGTATTAGTATCAAAACCATAGGGCACCACATCCACAACCACGGGCACAGCTCATACCATTCATGACACTGAGGAAACCCATACCTCCAGTGCACCGCCATCACCCCCTTTGCCCCCTCTCCCTCCAACTCCACCATCGTCCCCTCTTACCACCACTGTCACCTCCACTGTCACAGCTTTAGATTCCACTTCCGCACAGACTGTTAGTCAACCCGCACAACCTCTCACCACCCCTATTTTAAATGTCTCCACTGACACTGTAATTCTGACTGTCGCCTTTGAAAACCCCATCCCCCCTATCACACTCCCTGCTAGTTCATACTCACAACAGCACACACCACTTTACACCTTCACGACCATCACCTCACCCACAATTCCCATGTTCACAATCACTCCCACGACTGCATCCACTCATGACTTCATGGACATATCACCCACCTCTGCCCCTCTACCTCCCCCCATATTTCCACCATCTCCCATTGCCCCACCACCCACTTCACCCTTCTCAAGCATAGCATACACTCTCCCTTTCCCTTTTCCCTACCCTCCTGCATTCAACACCTTCCCAGCATCCACTCCCATCAATAATGTATTTAATACTTTGTACCAATGTATGTCTCAACTACAGCAGCATTATCGCCATCTAGATGATCAGCACACAAATTTGTTCCGAACCCACGAAACATTACAAGAGAGATTCATTAACTTGGAGAGGGAAAAGCGGCTACTACAGCAGCAGTATGCCACTTTACAGGAACAACACGAGCAGTTAGTAGCCAATCCACCCCATCTAGAGGCTGAAGAAAAACAACAAATCGATGATATGTTACACGCTCAGATAACAGACAATCTCAAGATTCGATGCAACCTCGCATGAAATGGACGAAGAGAATAAGAGACTGCAAAAACAGAACGAAGAAAACCTGGAAGCAGCAATGTAAGGTTCCTCGCATGAAATGGACCTAGATAATTTCAAGGCCATCCCCTCAGAGAATATGCAAATTGTGTTGGAGACCCATGACGATCTACTGGAAGCCCACACAACATTAGAAAGAGAAAGAGATGACCTACTAAAGAAACTGACAACTCATCAAGAGTCACCAAGCAAAGTCACAACCGCAGCGGACACATCTGAAGAAGTCGTAGAACTCAGAGCAGAACTAGAAGAACTACGAAATAAAGTTCTGCAATACGAGCGTCAACCCTCTCCCCTGGTGGTACCGGAACCTGAAGACTTAGTGCCAATTGAAGTGGAGGAGACTTTTGAAGACCCATATGTTCCCATGCCAGCACTCGGAGGTAAGCAAACAGAAGAAGGAATGGACATGATTGAGATCCAATCTCTTGAATGGATGCAAAGGTTAGAGAAGGTTGCTACAACCCATGATGAGAGAGTTGCAGTACAGATACAGTCTATGTCCCAATTGGAAGAAGTTCTCATAAAATCCGATTACTTCAGAAACCTTTCACATCATCGGTGGATTGGTACGTCCAATGATTTGTATGTTCCATTCTGTGTACTAATGGTAGATTATAATGCTCAAATAAAGCAGCGCACAACAAAAGAACCAACTTCGGCAACCCAGTTTGCACCAGATGACATTCCTGCGAGCGCCACGCACGGGAATATATTTCAACCCACCTGGAGGATACGTCTATTGGAAACATACCCTGAGATGGTACACACATGGAATAACATGCCTCTATATATCAAGTATAACCCATGCTATTGCCCTGTCTTTAGAAGAAGGTCTTGGCCAGAGTACACCAAAACCATGTTGACAGTTAAAGGATGTGAAAAGCGGTTAAACTACGTATACCTGACACCCCCTAATGGCCAACCCACGGTTAATTACATGATTTCAACCATCCGACACTGGGCAGTCCGATTCAAAAACGTACCAGATATCATGGCACAGATGTGCCTCAAAATCTTTGAGCTAATCCTGGTTACATTCAGGGCCTTTAAGAATGTCAAGGAACCTCATCTTTCGGCTCTCGGATTTAATGAAGGAAATCAAGACCTTGTTTATGATATGAGCACCACACCATCTATTAATGTCGTCTATGCATGGCATGCTCGTGTCAAGTATCTACCAGCCTGCTTCAAGCAAACGTTTGAGGAAATGTTTATCACTGGGTTCTGGGAATATCATTCAGAGATATTCATTCCCAGACCATCTCATTTACTACAGTTATTTGTTGTGGAACATGCTCTACATTCAGAAAAGTTACATATGCCACATCCGAAAGTTCCTGGGCCAGTAGACTGGGATGCCCTACTCACCGATTTGGCAGAAGGACTGAGAATAGCAGAACATCACTTAGCCACAGATGTCGTGGAGTACTATATTCAATGGTCCACTCAACAAGGGTCTGTCAGAGACGACAGACGCGAGAGAGGGGGGGGGTGTTAGCGGCAGTCAAGGTACCCCAGGACTCACAAGACAAGGAATTCAAAGAAGGGAGCTAGAGCGAAGAGAAAGCACAAGCAGACAAAGTAGTCAACGAAGATCTGGCAAGTAGGCCATCCAAATTTTTCCATGAAGTAATACTTCCTAAATAGTGAATTTAGTCACTCTACATCATTGTAAATACCATTTCACCTTTTTGTAACTCCATTTTGTGCAAGTCGAGGAGTCCTCGAGCTTGAGGAGTATTTGAAGTAGCAACGTACCAATTTTCATAATTTTTAGACTTCGTTTGAGCCCCCAAATAGGCCCTAGAACCTAATTTTTAACTAGGCCGGACACTAGGTCTCGACAGGGCCAAAGCTAGTAAAAAACTATAAATAGAGCTAGAGAGCTCAATATTGGGGGTTAGCTTGTAATAGATTTGAACTTGTATGAGCACTTTTGAAGTAATCTAAAGAATTCCATTGTCTTCCTCTTTGTCTTGCCGTGTGTGCGTGTGTGTGTGTGCATGTTAGTGTGCTTCTCACTCACGCACTTGTGCCTTCACTTGCTCGAGGTTTTCATACCATCCTCATGTCTTCCCGGATTGAAATTAAAGGAGGTGCTACACATCACGGAGCTACACTTGGTTTAATGTGGACGTCAATAAACTGAAGCCACTTGTAAATACCATGATTGATAATGCAATGACTGCACAAACAGTGCTCATGGAAGAACATCAAGAGAAAGAAACATTGATGGCTGACAAGTATAGATTTCAGACAATGAGTGAAGAACTCACGGCCACCATAGTCAACTTACAAAGTGCGTTGTCTCAGAAAGATACCGAATTGAAGACCACGAAAGTAGAGTTACAATTAGTACAAGAACAACAAAATGGTCTCATGCAATGAGTTGAAGAAGCTTCTCAAACAACTACCGAATTACAAAAGAAAGTTCAAGGCTTAGAACAACAAAAAGCACCTTCTGACATATAGAAAGGTTGTATACTCAATTGAAGCAAACTCCTTGAAACTCAAATCAAAGTATATATGGACGAAATTGATAATCTGAGGAGTAGGAACAAAGAACTCATGAATTCTCTCTTAATATAAACCCTTAGAGGTACCGATCACCGATGACCGTGCCACATATGAGGTACACAAAACAATTGGAAGGTATGGAAACTCAGCTTAAACAAGCACAGGAAAGCTACAAGGTATTATGTCACTCTAGCACAATGGAAAGTACCAACATGAGGAGCTTCACCTCATAAATGTCTATCCGCGGAGACGTGAGGACCTGTATGACGACCAAGAGCAAGTGAAGTGCAAAAGTGCATGAGTAAAAGCACACAAACATGCACACACATACACACACGCACACAAGGTAAGAGCAAAGAGTGGAACAATGGAAGATCTTCAATTACAAAAGAAATCTCTTACAAAGCTCAAATCTACAAGAAGCTAACCTCAAAAAGGAGATCTCAAGCCCTTTTTATAGTTTTTTGAGTGGTTTTGGCCTTATCCAGACCTAGTGTCCGCCTAGTTAAAAATTAGGTTCAAGGGCTTTTTTGGGGGCTCAAACGGAGTCTAAAAATTATGAAAATTGGCAGGGTGATACTTCTAAAATTCCTCAAGCTCGACAACTCCTCGGCTTGAACAAAATGGAGTTACAAAAATGAAAAATGGTATTTACAATGGTTTTTAGTGATAAAAATCACTATTTTTATAGGGATTTCTTATGAAAATTTGACATGTGCTTCTTGGAGCTTCCTACATGCTCCTTGTTCTTGTGTGTCACTTCCTTGATGTGCTCCTATGTGCTTCACCTTGACTATCAACATATTAGAATCAAAATATTCTATAGACACTAAGGAGTTGACTCTCAAATGGAAAGAAGTAGTTGCTAAGTATACTAAGCAATGTATACAAGATGCAGATCAAGTGAGGATCATATATGAAGAAAAGACTAGTATTGAAGAGAAGCTCAAGGCCAACATCAAGGACAATGAAGAAAACGATAAAATCATTGCTCAGCTCAGGAAACAGGTAGAAGATGCTAGAAAAATTGGGACACTAGTAAAGCCACAACAAGGGAATCCTACTAACTATTGGGTGTGTGGAGAAGTGCGAGAGACACATGAGAAGCACACAAAAGGAGCACAAATGCAGCAAGACACACAGAGAAGACGATGGCTGGAATAGCTCTCATTATTGACGATGGACTGAACTAAAGTAAGAGCTGAATAATATCCCTAAGTACAAAGTACCACCACATATGAGAGTATCAAGTATGTGGTAACATGGGGAAAAAACCTTAGCCATCACTAGAGTAAAAAGTGCTGTGTGAACACATACAGGGAGTTACAGATCCGCCCCCACAAGGTAACAAGCCTAAAGCTTTGCGAAAATCTTTAAACTTTTCTCGTGGAAGAGCTTTGGTGAATATGTCTGCCATATTATCTTGTGTAGGCACATATATCAAATCAATATCTCCTGCATGAAGGCGCTGTGGTCGGGTTCATGCGTGCTTAGGGGTGCACACAGGGTGCCAAGAAATTATCTCAGCTCAAAAGATGACAGTAACTACGAGTAAGGGGTAAAGATAAAGAAATATAACTATTTAGGAAAAATCAAGGTCCTTCGCTGGAATTCAGATGAAGCTCCACAGACAAACATGGATTCAAATTCTAAATCAGACATAGCTTCAATAACTCCTATAGTCTTCTTGCAATCTTACAGTTGTTGGCCTTTGCAATACCGAAAGCACACACATAAGTTGATGGGCCAATTACCCAACAGAATCAGATTTAGAAATTCAATAAACTTTTATGAACCATGATTCCCTTTGCTTCATAATATTCAATCGCAATTTGAATGCATCCACAACTTCATAAACCTTTATCAAAGTTTTTCATTGGTATAAGGTCCTCATAAAACTCATACATCAGTTACAAAAAAAAAAAAAGATATTTTTCTTTAGCTAACATCAAGTGTCCTCAACCTTTATTTATGATCAATGTTTATTTCATGTGAGTAACGACTTATATACTCATGTCAACGTTAAAGTTATATTCGAGTCTCACACGCAGATTATAACTCTGCAAAAGAAGAAGACATGTTCATGAAATTCCATATGAATATGTATAGCTGTCACTTCATAACCTGATCTTATACATCCATGAAATATACAATATAAATATATATTGGTTTGTAAAACAAGTCGCTTCCAAGAATCAGTGATACGTATAAATGAATTCACATGAGTAGCTTTCACACAATCTGTATACTCTTTATACAATAAACCTGCATAAAGGATGTTGATTTATCTCTGCATATTTCTCAACAGTCAGATGTATAAAAACCTGCACAAACGTATCATATATTGTTTAATATTCCCTGCATATTTTAGTACTCATCATCTCCAGATTCATCATCATCTTGACCTTCTGCTCCGTCCTCATAATCCTTTTTAAGAGCGGCCAACTCCAAATAGTTTCACTTTAGCATAGCGATTGCATGCTCACTACATTTCAATAGGACAACATAGGAATCGACAATCCCTAAACAGTTGACAATGCTCTAGTTCACATTAAAATGAAACAAAAGAGCAGAAATGGTCCTCTTCGCAGAACGATGAAACTATGCTGTCAGAAAATGAAAAGTCCGTACTTGTGATCATGCTTAGGCGTCCACATGCTTCTTTTACAAGACATCCACATCTTGAGTTTACATTCTGAAATGAATACTATGAATACTACGGTGACCAGCTTTTAGTGACCAATCTCCATGAGACTGAACTAGCATATATGGCAACAAGTTCACCATTCAACAACACTTCTGATCAAGATATCCAATAACGAAAATGCAACATTAGCCCTAATCATGACTTAAGACAGGCACATACACAGACACTCTAGCAACTGTGCCTCACATTATGAGATAAACAGGATAGCAACCAATTTTTCACCGACCAACCAACAATGGTGACAACTTCATTGTTCTACAGCACTGCTGAACAAGACGTCTAGCAGTACAAATGTAGCTACGTCCATGAAAATACAACTACTACCATGTATGATATTCAGCGCACCTACTACAAATCCTAAAATGGGATTTCCGTTGACAAAAACCAAAGCAATTCCAAGACATTTATTTCTCATGCAAGCACCCCTGCATATACGAAGTATTCAACTTGATGCCTCTTGTGGAATCATATACAATCATCTCATTTTCCTGTAAACCTGCATATATATATATACATACATATACTTTATTTGCGCACTTCCTTCTGTTAACAATTACTCCATGGAGCATCAATAAGTAAATAACTTTTCATACGACCTTGACTACTAAATCGATTAATGCTCAACACAGTTCATACATCTCCTCGCATTCATCATATTAAAATAAACATGGAATGCTCCCGTACAGTAAAAAGAGAATATAAATAAGCTCTATTATAGACGATTGCTCACTGTGGCATAGTTTGATGTGCGTAGAAAATGTTGCTCATTTTAGAAAACGTGATATTCTTCTGCGAGAACTTCAAAGTAACCTTCATTTAGTGTCTCCACCTCTTCTCTGCAGCGCACATATGTTTCCTCCATTGTCATCATAGGGACTCCCGTACGCCATGGCTCGACATACAATGAGACCGCGAATGCTCAGGACTAAACTCTACTCATCAAATCTTTTCAGTAACTATCGTAGTTCTGTGGCAATCGGCCAGGCGCAGCACACACACCAGATTCCTCTTTTTCCCTAAAGAAAAATGATATTTCCGCCTCGAGAGCTTCCCCCTTCTAGAGCGACTGTCCCTTTTTCCCTTAATCCTCCACCGCATGAGATTCCCCCCTTTTTTAGCACCCCCCGAAAATCAGAGAGACCAAAACGAGAAAAAACTTCTGATCGGATGCTGCCCCTTCACCCACGTTGCCTCACTAAATTAGAAAACATCTCTTCGAGTCCTCGAGCCAAAGAGAAAAACAAGAGAATAGAATCCCCTCAGCTTCAAATACTAAACCAAATATAATGTTGGCGGCAACTCCAGTTTTGCAAAGGATCAGCTTCCTCCTGCATTTAGCATTTCCTATGAATCTGAACCATGCTCTTCCTGTATTTCAATTCCTTCATCACCGATAGAACTCCAGAACTCTATTGCTTGTAAAGCCACAGGTTCTTCATCTTCCCAAACAGCCTTAGGTGTAATTGCAAAAGCCTCTAGACATTGTGTTGCTTCACATTACTCCATTATCTAGAAAAAGCAGAACAAGAATGATCTTCGTGAAGTTGAAGATCTTCACGACAGTGCTCTCTCACATAGTGATAATGCACCTCAATATGTTTGGTCCCTGCATGAAACACTAGGTTTTGTGCAACAACCAAAGCACTCTGATTATCAATGAGAATATGTGTAGCAACATGAATCTCCATGCAGAGACCACCAATAGGCATCTCAACCATATACAATCCACTATAGCTGTGAAAAATGCCCTGTACTCAGCTTCACAACTCGATGTCGCCACTGTAGGTTGCTTCTTACTCAACCAAGATATGCATGAATCTCCAAGGGGACACGCGAGTATCATAACAACCAGCCAAATCACTATCTGTAAAAGCATGCAAGCATTGCTGAACATCTTTGCCATAAAAGAGACCTAAGCTCAAAGTGTCTTTGAGATATTTAAACACATGTTTTACCACTTGACAATGCTTAGTCCCAGGGCTATGCATGAATCTACTCAATTGGGAAACTGCATACTGTATATCCGGCCTTGTGTTGCATGCATATATAAGACATCCCACAACTTGCTGATAAAAAGAAGTGTCAAATGCATCACTGGAATCCTCAATTGAGAACTTGAATCCTGTCTCAGCTAGTGTGGAAACTGGCTTGCAATCCTCAAAGTCAAAATGCTGAAGTAGTTTTTCAACATACTTTGCTTGATGCATAACGATTCCCCCCTCAACAGATACAAACTTGATGCCAAGATAGTAGCTCAAAAGACCAAGATAATTGACATCAAAAGTATGCTGCAAATCAGCCATAAGAATGTCAAGTTTTGCATCACATGACCCGGTCAAGAGTATTTCATCGACATAAAGAACAAGCACTATAAGATCAGCCCCATTTTTTATGTACATAGAGTGTGCTTTCAATTGGACTACATGTGAAGCCAAGAGCAATCAAGTGCTTACGTATTTTGTCATACCATGCATGTGGAGCTTGCTTGAGACCATACAAGGCTTTATTCAAGCGACAAACCATATTCTCTTTCCCTTTCATAGCAAATCCAAGAGCTTGCTTCACATAAACCTCTTCTTGCAAATCACCATTCAAGAAGGATATTTTTATGTCCAACTGATGCACTTTCCAACCTCGATGGGCATCCAATGCAACCACAATATGAATGGTAGTCATGCGTGAAGTAGGTGCAAAAATTTCCTCATAGTCAATGCCATATTGTTGCACATATCCTTTGGCAACCAATCTAGCTTTGTAGCAATCAATGCTACCATCATATTTTTCTCTTAATCTTGTAAACCCACTTTGTACCAATGACCTTCTTTCTTTTTGGCAATTCACATAACTCCCAAGTACCATTCCTATGTATGGAATCCATTTTTGATTGCATAGCACTCATCCATTGTGGATCATCACATGCATCTTCAAGAGAAAGTGGCTCTTCATTACATGCTGTAGCAATAAGAGAATAATCCACAAAATTACTTGATGCATGGTGAGATCTTGATCTTGTTCTACCAAGTAAAGATGCACTCAATTTGTTGTCCTGCAAAGTTTGTTTCAACCACTTTGGCATAGTATGTGCACTCTTAATATACATGCGTTCATTATGTAATACATCTTCAATATGTACATCATGTGTGGGCTGAATTTTATGCTCATTTTCAACCATAATTTGTCGCAAATATTCAGCCGTATGTGGCTAGAAATTTCCAGTAGTTTTGATAATTTTTGGCTGAAAATTTTCAGCCATGTTTGGCTGGAAATTCTTTGCATTTTCAACGCTATTTGGTTGGAATTTTTTAGCTCTTTGAGCCTTAGTTGGCTGATCTACATGGCCATAGTCAAGCGCATCACTTTGAAACAAAGGCATGAGTGTATCGAACACATCTTGTGAGCTAACTGTTGGCTGTTTTTTCCATTCAAGTAGAAGGAAAACTGAATTTTCAGCAAATACCACATCTCGACTCACAATAATTTTGTTCATCAATGGATGGTACAACCGATATCCCTTACTTTCAGCACTATAACCAACAAATATACATTTCTTTGGCTTGTCATCAAGTTTGTGATGTTGTTGTGATGGCACAAGAGCATATGCCAAACAACCAAACACACGCATATGACTAACCATAGGCTTATGACCATTCCAAGCCTCATAAGGAGTGATGTCTCTCAATGCTTTTGTAGGTCAAAGATTCAACACATAGTTTACACACATGACTGCTTCCTTCCAAAGCTTATCAAGAAGATGCTTTCCTTTAACCATACATCGTGCCATTTCAAGTAGAGTTCTATTTTTATGCTCAGCAACACCATTTTGTTGAGGTGTATATGGCACCGTACATTGGTGTGAAATACCTCTTTCACGAAGAAAAGCATTAAACTCATGTGACATGTATTCACCACCAAGATACATGCGTAGAGTCAAAAGCTTTTGTGAAGAAAAATTTTCAGCCATAGCTAAAAATGCTTTGAAGCAAGAAAATACATCATTGTTTGCTTTCATAGGATACACCCATGTATGGTGAGTAGCATCATCAATGAATGTAACAAAATATACATGCTTCCCAAAAGATGGAGTCTTGACGCGACCACATACATCACTATGAACAAGCTGCAATTTTCTTGTAGTGTGTGTATGACTATCTTTTGGAAAAGAAGCACGATGCATTTTTCCAAGAATGCAACCTTCACATGCATGCTTTTCAATGGACTCAAGTGTAGGCAAACCAAGAACCATGTCCTTCTTTTGCAAGTAAAGGAAACTATTGAAGTTCAAGTGACCAAAACGAGTATGCCAAAGCTCCATTTCAGCCATGGAAGAGGTATGAGCAACCAAGGCATTTGAGGAAGCCCTCTTGTATGTATCCATGTGATACAAACCATTACATAATGTATCAGACATCACGATAATATTGCCATTGCTGAAATCCTGAACCATACACTTATCATCAACAAAGTGTACATGAAGTCCAACTTTGGAAATTAACGGAACTGGGATTAAGTTCTTCTTGATAGCGGGCACATACAATGCATTTTTCAAGAGAATCAAACCTCCATTTGCAGCCGTAAGCTCAATTTCTCCTACTCCAATGATAGGATAAGAGGCATTGTTTGCACACACCACATGTCCTCCTTTGGGTGCATCTTTCAAAGAGGCAAAAAATCTTTTGCATGATGTTATGTGATTTGAAGCACCACTATCAACGAACCAATCCGAATTAGCCTCACTTACAACCATACATTTAGAATGCAAAGAAGCATCATAATGACATGTAACAACACATGCCCAAAAATCTTAAGCCATGTTAGCTTCATCATTCTTTACATTTGCTGAATTTTCAGCAATAGGCATGCCGAATTCCTTCTTCTATTCATTGCGTTTAGCAAGCTTTCTACACTCACCAATAGTATGACCAGCCTTTTGACAATATTTACATCTCTTCTTCTTTTGCAAATCGGCATCATTGGAGGCACGAGTGGAAGAGGAAGCTTGAGGCTTTGGTTTTGATGAACCCAAAGTTGAACCATACTTGCTTTTCCCCTTTTGTGAGATAGCAAGTGCTTGTGTTCCCTCAATCAAACCACTCCTATTCACTCTAGATTGCTCTTCTTGCAACATAAGAGACACAACCTCATCAAATTCATACATATTAGGATTTCCTTTTGCAACCAAATGGAGTGTAGTAGCAAAGCTTTGAAAAGATTCCGGTAATCCTTTCAACAATGTAGAAATGAGTGATGCATCCGGAATAATCTCATCTATGTTTGCCAATTGCTCTTTCAAGTCCTTGATGCGTGTCACATACACATCCACTGACTTGTTTTCAGCCATACATACATCCTCAAGTTTCTTCCTTAAGTATGCAACACGTGCTTCATTACGCATGACATACAAAGAAGCAAGAGTATCCCATGCATGTCGTGATGTAGAACATGACCGAATGTGTGGAACTATATGATGCTTCACAGAAAGCGCAATCAAAGCATGAGTTTGAGCATCTTTTCCATCCCATCTAAGCTGCTCCTGTGTAGGTGGAGAAGGAGAAACCATTGTACTCGAAGAAGAAGCTCCATCTGTGACAGTGGACTATGAAGTAGAAGAACATGCGGGTCTTCGATCTACATCTGCCACTATGTTCCAAAGTTGTTTAGCAATAAGAACATGCTTCATCATGTAAGACGACATCGGATAGTTGGTCCCATCAAGCTTATCTTCAGCTTGAAGCATGCCAAACAAGTCATTATTGCCTATCATTTCACAAAAGAACAAGATTGTGGCAAAATCTTCACTTCGACGAAAGCTGGAATGAATGCTGAAATTTCAGCTCACAAATCATCACTCTGATGGTGATTTTGACTACATGAATGGCTTTGAAATGGGGGTAAAACCCTAGGGCACCTTCTGGAAATGTTTCTTGGCTACTGAAATTTGTTGTTCTATGCTCCGAAGTCGATTTGCACTGTTAAAAGTACGCGTGCACCGCGATGCAGAAAACCGAAACTTGAGAAGTAGCTGAATCTGCTCTCATATCACTGTTGGGTCTGTGTAGAAGTGTGAGAGACACATGAGAAGCACACACAAGGATCACAAATGCAACAAGACACACGGAGAAGAGGATAGTTGGAATAGGTCTCTCTACTGACGATGAACTGAACTGAAGTAAGAGCTGAATAATATCCCTAAGTACAAAGTACCACCAAATATGAATCAAGTATGTGGTAACATGGGGAAAAAACCTCTAGCCATTGCTAGAGTAAAATGTGCCCATGTATAGAGAAAAGGTTCACATCAAATCTACTCGAGGAACAGTAACACTAACGAGGTAGAGGTATGTTCTCTATCTCCCCCCATCTATCATTCATCGATAAGGGAGCAAGTGGCAGAACCTAGTGATGATCATCCAATGCCATATACTATAGAGCTAGGTCAAAGGAACAGGTTCTATTGGTGTCCCGATTGACGGAAAATTTTGAAAATGAAGTGGTCAAAGTAATGAACGAAGCAAAAATTAAAGGCAAAGACTTGGACCAAATAATAAAGCCATTCAACATACCTTATGGGCTGTTGAAAGAGGAGACGTGCCATTATATAAAGCAGATTACACAAAAAGATCCAGATGACTAGTTGAACTTCAAGTCAAACACATTCACTTACACTCAAGAAGAATTTGATGCGGCACAACCATTATGGAGAAGGAAGTTTTTGGAAAAGAGTCCAACATTACGAGTGCACTGGCAAGAAGCACCATATTTATTCCAGGTGAACCCTTTCTTTTTGCTCGATGCCACATCGACGTGATGCACAAGAATTTTTGGATTTACAAAGAAGTGGTAAGCTCAATAAGCAATGGTTGAATTACCCTTTACTTCCAATTCCGCCTTACAACTATTTACCGACTGAGGAATACATGGTGAGATCCATCAAGTTTTGGCTAACCCGTTATGCGACACTACCCGATCTCACTATAAAGATGACCAATGAAATCTTGAGTATGATACTCACAGTACTCAAAGTTTTTAAGCATGCCGAATATACATTTTTTGAATTTCATCGGCATTAACCAAGGCACAGATATCCTTATCTTCGATCTATCTATTATGCGTAGTCCTACAATTATGGCATATTACTCCACACTTATGTTTTTTCCAAGCCCATACATGCAAACTTTTGAGGAAGCGTTTTTTACAGGATTTTTTAAGATTGACTCAGAAAGTTTCTTTAAGATGTCAACTAATCTGAATGCCAGACTCGTGGCATATGCATTTAGCTTCTTTGTAGACCATAGACAGGCACCACATGATGGTGTAAGAGAAGAACAATGGAAATCACTCATGATAAGAGAAACCAATTTTTTGAATGACACAAAATGTACAGTGTACCAGACCTACTCCCGATGTTGGTGCAGCATATATTGCGGAATTCGCTTACACCACAAGTCCTGAAACTAAAAAATTTATAACTGTATTAGTGAAAATTGAAAATTCACTTTACAAAAAGCTTCACGTTTCCTTCAAGCTTCAATTTTGAACTGATTTACTTCAGACTTTACCCTACTGTATTTTCTTATAGTTAAATAATCTTTTCGCTACTTAAATGTGCCAAAACTATGTTTTTAACTCACCAAAATTCCACCGGAACTTCAGCGGACTTTCACTGGACTGTCATCGGAATCTCACCGTAATTGTACTAGAATGCTACCGGAATCAACTGCAATTTTGTTTGTAGTTACTTCAAATGTGTATACATGAAGTAAGGAAGTGATATGTGAACTTCCTTCACTGAATGAACTCTATCTGAAGTTTAAGGAAAACTTCACCACTTTTGGATGTCTTTTCCGGTCAGACATTATACTGTGTATACGTGTTCCGTTTCACAAAACTCTTTGATCAGTTTATAGTAGAGACTCGTAGCTTCAAGGTGAGCTATCTCTTATACAAAACTTTACACTATACAGTTAGATCTAACTTGTAGAAATACCGTAAAAGTGTATACTGAGAAAACTGTAATGTTAACTAACTTTCACAGTAACATGAAATCACTTAGACTTCTTCACACAAGAATAATACGCTCAGATATTTCCACATGAACATGTGTTTTCTATTAGAGAAGATGTGTACAAAATGACTCGGCCTGATTTCGCTCATAGTCATGAGAACTCTCCTATACTGAGTAGTTTCTCCTTACCGTCTCTCTTAGATGAATACCTGACATTTCAGGTTCTGTAATTCATCTCTGCATACGCAATCTCTGGCGTCTTCTACACATACATCTACTTATCCCTACGAGACATTTTCTCATCTATTAAGTTCTATACGAGAGTCACTTACATTTCTACTGTATCTCTCTTATATACAATTTTTGATCCGGGTTTCAACAAACTCAAAATTTTGGAAGTTTCTTTGCTGTATATTACAAGCGTGAATTTGTCCCTTCACTAAGGCTTTGATTTTCTGACTGCTTGATTTCTGCTTCTCTTTGTCTTTATGTCGTTATGCCTAATTAGTGAGTGAATCTCCAACACATGGCATATTCCAAAACCTATTGGGGGCAACAGAGTTCAAGAGGGGGTGGTGTTGAAGGAGAGGTATGCAAAAATAGAAGAAGAAGAAAACAAGAAAGAAGCTTCACTAAATAGGATCAATCAGAAGAATGAACACTACAAAATGCCTTGCAGGGGCACACAACATCCATCTCTGCACAGAGCCCCGCAGGAGCACGCAATAGGCTTGGCTTAAGGGGTCGGGGAAGGCGATGAACAAGATTGAAACTTAGGCAAGCTCCTTCCAAAAACTTGTACAAGCCCATCACAGTCCTAGCCACTTGGTGCGTGCGGTTAGAAGAACTATATAAGCCTCAATAGCAATGAAACAATCCTCAAGTTTGAATATATGGGATACCAAGGTCCAAGGGGAGTAACGGACTAAGACTAAGGTAAGATTACAAACACTCCTATAGTCCAGTTATCTTCCCTACTTGCTATTGGCATGCAGTGGTAACAAATATATAAAGACTTGAGTGTATCAGCTACATCATCCACAGACATAGGAGCAAAGCCTGTCAAAACCTCATATTTGCTATATTCCAAGTTCGAAGCTGAGAGAAAAGCTCAATTTACTGTTGGCTACTACACAAGGTATCGTGATACCATAGCCCACCATGAAAGCTTTGAATGTGATAGTTTACACTTGTTTGCACCTTTGTTAGTTCACATTTGCATTGACCGTCATTTAAATGCATGTCCTCATACACTCAGTTAGGTTATGATACTTCTTGGATGATAATTAAACATGAATCGCCACTATATGCACTTGTAGGGGATTGAGGTATAGTCTCTTTCTCCTCAAGTCCCTAAGTCGATACTTAGGTACACACCCATCTTCTCATTAACAATGTATGTCTGCAATTGACTTAGAGGTTTGGTACTTTCATAGTGGGAAACCAAAAATATTCCTCTTGACATAGTTTCTTCAGTTCACTTGAGCCTACCCCTACAGGGAATACTATCACATGTGCCAAGAACTCCTCCTATCCTATCATAGGACTTGGTAAGATCATTTTGACTTCTTCTGATGGTAGTTCTTTCACATTGTCATATGCTTTGTTTGTTCTAGGGATCAAGAAAAGTATGTTGTCGATTTCAACATTAGCCAAGATCGGCTTCATTGAAAAAAATTTTGATGACAGATGTACAGTTCATGATCTATCAAATGGTGATGTTATTCTTGCTTATGGCATTTTATGTTGTGGGTTGTATAAGCTCATAGACTACGAAAAATCTGTGAATGATTCAACTTGTGCAATACCAAGATTCTTTGGATATCTTGTATGCAAAGCTTTTGCATGCACGCTTTGGTCACCTCAATTTTGCTAGTTTAGTATGCTTGCAGAAATCTAAAATGGTGTCGTATAGACATTTTTATGAAGCTGTATTTTGGGCAAAATGCATCTTTCCTCCTTCCTAAAAGATGATTCACTTGAGCTACTAAAAGAATTATAGCATGTTCAAAGTGATGTATGTGGTCCTATGTAGACACCTTCTTTTGGAAACTACCTTTACTTTGTGACTTTTATTGATGATTTTTCTAGGCATGCATGGGTTTATCCATTGAAAGCAAAGTCTAACATGTTTATGTGCTTCAAAACTTTCTAGTTTTGGCTGAATATCTGACAGCATGTAAAATGGGCACCCTCCATTCTTATCATGGAGGAATACATGTCTTCTGATTTTAATGCATTTCTGTTTGAATGTGGGATAAAACATCAATGTGTAGTATCATATACACCTTAACAAAATGGAGTTTCTGAAAGAAAAATCACGTCTCTCATGGAGATGATGAGGTGTATGGTCAAAACTCAGACTTTACCACATAGCTTTTGGCTTGAGAATGTTATGTGTGTAGCATATGTACTTAGCAGGTGTTCCACCAAAGCACTACAATCTATCACTCCATATGAGACTTGGCATGGCTGCTAGAATATGCATTAGTTCTTGAAGAACAATGCCAAAAATCAGACGATATAAGCAGTAAAATGTATTTTTCTTGGGTACAGTTCTGAATGCAAAGGCTATCATCTATATCATACAAAAAATAAATGCATCTATGTTAGTCGTGATGTGTTTTTGTGGAAGATGCAATTCAGCCATTACTTTCATGTACTAAGGAGACATTAGTTAGTTCCAAGGATGTGTATGACACTTTGCTACCTCTTTTTATAGGTGGACAATCAAGTGTTGGTCTAAATGAGGCAATTTATTAGTCTTTAAAAGTTTCACATGATGATGTAGATCATTCCAATTTTATGAAAATTTATGTGATGCACTTGTTGATGGGAGGGATGATATAGAAGGGGCAAAAACTATGCCTAAATGGCTGGTGCACACTTTCCAAGATGGAAAATTAGATGCAACTTTGTCAAATCATACTCATTTAGGCTCTCATAGTGCTTCTTTTGCATCAGATGCTATGCTATGGCTACTTCTAGCCTTTATGATGAGAATGAGCGTGTTTCTTTTGATGAAGCACGAAATTCAAAAAATTGGATGGGTGCTATGCAATCAAAATATGTTGCTATTATGAAGAATGGTAACTGGTCTTTATGTGATTTACCTCCAAGCAAAAATGCCATTGGCACTAACACGGGTATACAAGCTAAATCATAATCTTGATCGAACAATTAAGAGGTATAAGGCTAGGCTTGTGTCAAAGTTATGCTCAAGAAAGAGGCATTGATTTTGATGAGACATTTGCACCTACATGCCAAAACTCCATCATTCGTAACATCGTTGCATTTGCATCTCATCATGGTTGGAATGTACATTAGTTGGACATTAAAACTAAATTTTTGATATGGTGACTTGCATGAAGAATTGTATGTACTTGGGCCCCATGGTTTTGTACAAAAAGGCATAAAACAATGTGGAGGTTTTAAAAGGCACTATATGGTTTGAAGCAAGCACCACATGCTTGGTATGAAAAGATACATGCCTACTTGATTGCACATGGTTTTGAGAGCAGTCCAACTTAGGTTACCTTATACGTTAAATGTGTAGATGATGTACTCTGATCATTGTTGTGTATGTTCATGACATGTTGCTCATTGGTCCTAATGAGGACCATATTGCTGATTTTAAGGCTGATTTGCATTCCTCTTTTTTAGATGTGAGATCTGGGGCATTTGCATCATTATTTGGGCATTCAATTTATGCAAGTTGATGGTGGAACAGTTTGTGTCAAACAAAATATATTGACATATTATTTTAGCATTTTGCGACTACAAACATATTCCCACTCCTATGGAAATAGGTTTATGATTGAGTCTTCATGATGCTAGAGATGCATTTGATGTTGTTCTCTATCACCATGCTATTGGATGCTTGATTTATCTATGCATAATGAAGCCTGATATTCAGTTTGTTGACTCTCAAATGAGTAGGTTTATGCATGGCCTAGGTGTCAAGCATTGGCACATAGTTAAGCACATCTTTCACTACTTGAGTTGTACCCAGCTATTCGGATTGTTTTATCCCAAGGGAGGATCACTATCGCCATATTTACATGCTTTTTTTGACTCTAATCAAGCTAGTTGTTATGATACTCATGTGTCCATTAGTGGTTTTGCTGCATGCTAGGTAGCTCATGCATATCTTGTTTGAGTAAGAAGCAACCTATTGTGAGGGCATATCCACTACAGCATGTAGCGTGTCCATCACCTGGGTACATCGTTGAAAATCTGGTAGATAAATTGGAAGTCGTAAAAATGCTTCAATTCTTTCCCTTTTCCATACATCCATACTGCTTGGTAGTCCATGTTGTAGAGTTTTGAGATCCTGCGACATCAATGGAAATTGATGATCTGTGTCCATAATCTTGATTGTGGCCAAAAAGATATGGTCTCCCACCCGTTGGTCATCGCGAAGAGGACCAACCGGTTTTGTAATTGACTCTAGAGGAAGACTCAGGACCTCTTCCTCATGCATATCTTCTGACTTAGATGAGGCCATCTCCACTTAATGCACGCCACAATCAGTGTTAAAGTGGTTGCATGGCTTATCTTCTAATTAGCCTCCATGAATCGAATAGTTCTCCGAGCGACTTGACTCACCCTTCCCCCATGGGTGTAAGGAAGGTAGTACTTGGGATTTTTTTCATATATATATTTTTCTTATTTTTGCTAAAAGAAAACAAAAAGGTTAGTGAATAGCCAAAGCTTTATTTTATTTTTAGTTATTTTCCTTAAAGTCTTGTACAAGTGCTCTCCTATTATTCCCTGGGAGGAAAATGTGCATTACTAATAAGTAGAAGAAGAATCACGTGTCGAATGCATGGCCTTGTAATGTGGCCTGTCATGCATGTTCGAGGTGCATGGAACTCAATATGTGTGAACGAAGATGTTGTCGGTGGGATTGTTGATGATGATCTAGATTTGGGTATCCAAATGAACTTTAGTTTGTTATTTTTGACTGCAACCTTGTTATTTTTCTTCTCTCGCCATATGTATTTCTGAGTAGGTTTGTGTGAATTCTTCTATCTTTGTCGAGTTGGTTTATTGCATCCTCCTTTTTTTCTTTGTTGAGTGAATGAATTCCTCCTCATTCCTAGTTTTTGCAAGTTAATTTCTACGTTTGATTTCATTTGCTTGGGAATTTAGATGAGTTTTATTGAAGGTTGAGCACCAATCAGTTTCTTTGGGATCCACATTTGAGCAATATTCTAAGGACATCGTGATCTAGCTTGTCTTGTGGTCGTGAATTTTTGATGGTTTCTTTGTAGATGTTGACCTTGTTGCTGATGATATGCTGCTACTTGGTCTTTTCGAATCCATACCTGTCTGGTTCCTTGAATGGGATATATTCTAATGGTGGAAGGTTCGACCAATAGAGGGTGTAGGCACAGGTGAATTACTTGGAGATGTGGGTTCCACATTAGAGGTAAATGCACATTCACATTCATGCATGCTTACTTGATCTTTCAGTGCTAGACAAGTTGCTTTGACAGGTCATTCTTCTAATAAACTAAATACTTAGTGATGCTACTATCTTGGTTGATATGTAGCCTAAGGCTAGTTGGATGCTTACCTCATTCATATATCTAATCTTACCCTAACACAAGTTCTTCTAATATATATTGATCCTGGCACACTAATAGTTTTTGTTGCATCGTGTTATTTCCTAGGTGCAATGATAAGGTTATCTTGCCTATGCATTCAGTAACATTGCATCCTATTCCAATCAGATGTGCTTTGGTTGGATGTATTTGGCTTTGAGCTGAAGAGCCAAAGAGGATTTGATGCAGCTGAGAGCTGCTCTTGTGTGAATGAGGACATCCACCAAGTGGTACTCTGTTCCCACTCCTAAGTTCAAATATGGTTTCCGCACTTGATGTCCTAGGGTTTTTGAGGCTCTAAAGTTAGCCATTGGGATGGGCTTCTCCCCTAGCCGATATCTTTCATCCCTCTCTCTCATCCATTCTTTTTGTTTCCTTATTTGTTTTAGGGATTCCTGTCGTGCTTCCTGGCATATTTTTTCGGTTTCTTCTCGACTACTCGCTGCTAGAAGTCTTGACAACATCTCCTTTGTTACTAGCTCTAAATACTTCTTCACTCGATAGCCACTTATATAGTTTGGTAGTACTTCTCCATCTAGGGTTGCTAGATTGATGGCTCCACTAGTTGATATGCGATTGATCACCAAGGGACCATATCCTCTTTTTTACACCTTCTTTGCATGTTGCTTTAAAGTATATACTAGGAATAAATCTCCTTCTTTCAAACCTTTTTCCTTGATATGAGCATCAAAGTATGCTTTTTATCGCCTTTTTGAAGCATAAATGCCTACTACCACTTGTAATCTAGTTTCATGTAGCTTCTCAATTTGGTCCAATTGATTAGATAACTCATGTCCAGTCCATTCGTAGTTTGAGGCTACTCTAAGATATAGTATTTTGAAGTTGACCCTTAGGGGAACTAGGAAATCACGGAGTTCCAAAGGATTTTGAGCAATATAAGAGAACCTTGGGACCAGAAGACAAGGCTTATGAACATGAGATCTCGTAGACACTTAGGCAAGGATAGAAAAAGCATTAGATCATCTGAGGCTAGTGTCAACCATAGAGCTAAGTGTTGGGCACAACAACTAAGTGGTTATCCCTACGTACTAAGTTCTAACACAAGCGATTCAGAAATGTCTTTAAGCAAGGAGAGACCCACACGCACCTCAGGTACTGCCTATCTACAAACCCCAGAAGGAACCTATAAGACCTAATTGGAGTATATCAAGATGAACCAATTAGGTGCACACATCTGTGAGGATGGCCTGAGGCGATCAATGGTCCAACTCAAAAATCCAGATCAAACTTTTGGACTTGAACACCTAGTGGTCAAGTTCGAAGAGCATTCTTACATTGATAAGGAAGGAACCATGTATGTGGTCACCAACTTGCTAGACAAGATAGATGAGTTTAGAAATATCATCCCTGAGAACGAGTTGGGAGACCTAGAGCAAGGAGACCTAGGAAAAGAGCCTAAAGATTCCCAGAGGTAAGTCAGTTTTGACTAGAGCAATCACTCCAGATTTGATCCCTCAAGACAACAAAAGCATAGAACTATTCGTGAATAATGTTATATTTGGTCAATACCTTGCAATACAGGACGGTTAGTAAGAGGTTTCTCTTACTAATGGAATATGACTTTAAAGTTGTTGTCAGGAAAGGTAGAACCCACCTTAGGGCAGATCACCTTTCTCGCATCACTTCAGGAGAGTCACCGCAAGGAGTGTCTGATGAACTACCTGACGCTTATCTGCTCAATTTAGAAGTTGTTCCTAAATGGGCAAATAAGTTGGTACCAGTCCTAACCTTCGGACCCGCAAATAAAAATGTTAAAACATCACAAGAAGAAATTGTAAAATCACAAAAATATCACATATTGGCAGGAAGCATGTACAAACAAGATACTGAGGGTGTATTAGCTTGTTGTGTCGGGGATGATGAACATAGTAGTTGGTTGCAACAAGCCCATGAAGGAATGCTAGGAAATCACTATTCTAAACAACGAACATTGCAGAATTTGAAACGTTTAGGAGTGTATTGGCCTAGCATGGACAAAGAAATACAGTGGATCAAGAATTGTCCAATGTGCAGAGAGAGACCACCAGTGGAGCATGCGACCCTTTATCAAGTATCATTAATTCCAGATTGGAGTGCTCCATTGGTAGAGTTTATGAGATCAGGAAGATTACCCGAAGAGGCTAGTCTAGCAAGAAGACGAAACATGGAGCAAGAAGCTCAAGGCTATGCCTTAGTAGGAGACAACTTATACCGAAGAGGCAAAGATGGTTACTTAAGACTGTGCGTTCATGAATCAGACTATTTGAAAGTCTTAGAAACTGCACACAGCGGTGTTGCAGGTGGACACTTCGGCCCTGAGCGAGTAATCAAGACCATTCTATTCTCAAGACTTTGGTGGCCCACTCTTCATATGGATGCTCATACCTATGTGAAGAAATGTGACACATGCCAACGTGCACAATATCCAGTTAGAAAAGATGAAATGCCTTTGAGGCCAATGATGGGAGGACGTGCATTTTTGAAATGGGGTATAGAATTTGTAGGTCCTATTAATCCCCCAGCTAGAAACTCCCATGCAGAGTATATTATTGTAGCCACAGATTACCTTACCAAGTGGGTAGAAGTGAAAGCCACAACAAAGAATGATGCTCAGACTACGGTTAAGTTCTTATTCGAGAATGTGTTCACGAGATATGGACTACCAATAGAGTTGGTGAGCGATAGAGGCACACACTTCTTGAATGAAGTCATTGAAAATCTTCTCCAAGAATTCTTGGTGATACATAAGAAGTCTGCCCCCTATCACCACAAGCTAATGGACAAGACGAGCACCAATAATATCCTCTGTAACGTATTGACAAAACTGGTAAATAATAAACGCTCTGATTGGGACAAAAAACTTCATCATGCTATTTGGGCTTATCGAGTTGCCTACAAAACGGTACTCAATGCCACCCCATTTCAGATGGTCTTCGGACAGAACGCTGTGCTACCAATAGATTTCTTAATCCCTACCTTAAAAGTAGCACAAGAGTATGAGTGGAATGGGCATGAATTGTCCTCTAGGATCTTTGATCTCGAACGCTTAGGTGAGACGAGGCTACGAGCGGCAGCAGGCATCTACGCTGCAAAGAAGAGGCAAAAGGCATACTTTGATGCACACATCAAGGATAAGGGATTGAAAGAGGGAGATCTAGTGTTGGTTTACACACTAAAACAACATGCCTGTAAGTTAGAAAAAAGAGGATACGGACCCATGATCATTAATAGAATTTCCACTAGTGGTGCAGTTCAGTTGGCCACTCTAGAAGGAGATATCTTGCCAAACTATATTAGTGGTTGTAGAGTCAAGTTATATCAAGAACCTCTTACTGAGGATATGCTAATGAGACTCAACACTGCTAAGAAGCGAAAAGAAGAAGAGTTAAGAGTGAGAGAAGAAGCAGAGGCAGAGGCCAGAGAGCATATTAGGTGAAATAAGTTAAGGCGATTAGGCCTAGATGTCAACTCAAAAGCCCCAAAATATCACATGGATATGTGCCAAAAGTCAGGCATAGCGACTTCTCAAGTCATTGACCGAAGACCCTTTGTGACCATAGAGATAGGACAAGGGAAGGGTGCAAGGACTGTGAAAGCATTGATTGACTCAGGTGCAGCAAGTAGTGCAGTTAGACTTTCCTACTGCCAAGACTTGCAGTTGAACATCAATCCCATAGAAGCTTATCTCATAGGATTGGGGTGTGGAAACCCCTTGTTTGGGCGAGATGGAACTTCCCATCTACCTTCAAGATGTTCCAATGAAAGTCAAAGCGCTAGTATGTCAAGATGAGAACCTTACAGAACCACTTGTCTTGGGTCAAGATTGGATCTATGACCATGCAGTTAGCTTAAACCTAAGAAGTCAAATTCTTCAAGTTTGGGTACATGAACAATGCATTACATTAGAATTAGAGAACTGCATGCTCCTAGATCATGGCACCACACACTCTCTTAGTTCTTCCAAGACTAATCATATGAAAGAAGATGTTGTATGTGTCAAAAGCTATGATGCAGAAGGAGTCAATCGTGGAAGACCAGGTTCGAAGGCGGGTGGATCTTCTTCTTCTGTAGAGAATCAAGTAGCCACAGTAGTGAGTCCACCACACAAGCAAACACAACCGTTCACAACAACTGCTACATCAAATAGAAAGACACCATTCGATAAGAAAGCAGTTCCGAGCATGAAGCAGATCTGGGTACGCAAAGGAGAGCAACCACCAGCCTTGCCCCCACAAATCCCATCCATGCAAGCCAACCAGGCCAAAAGACGAAGGAAGCAGCTCGGACAAGCTCAATCACAAGGTATCCAACAAGTTTGGGTGCCTAAGAAGTTAGCTGCAGCTCAACAAGGGCAATTACAGATGTGGGTACCTAAGAAGCTCTTACATCCACAACAACCTATGTTCTCCCACATGCGAAAGGTCTCAACAAAGAAGCCAAAAAGAGAAAAGGGTAAGAACCACGTACAGAGACCAAAGGAAGATCAAATCAGCTCTTCAACATTAGTAGGAAGACATGCAAAAAGGATATGGGTTTGGAAGCCAAATGTACAAGTAGCCTCCACCGAACCAAAGCACCAACCACACTGGATACCATAGTTCAGAAAGCATCCAAAGAGGAAGACGCCTCAAGTGACCTCTATAGTGCCAAATGATGTTCTAAAATGGACTCCAATAAGGAGGATTACATCAGTTCGAGACTCAATGGATACCTCCACCAAGGTCAGCATCAACCTCCGCAAATAACATCGAAAGCCTCGAACGAGCGACAACCATGTGCTCCTTGCACAACCCTATCTTTTGCACCATTCAGGTCGTGCATTTCCAAAGTATGCATTAATATAGGGCCACATTACACGGTCGTGCATAGACACACTTGAGAATCCCAAGCACAAGAGCACAGTGACACATGTCAAATATTTCTATTGATACTAACTTTTGTGTTCTTGTTTTGTGATATCTTGTTCCAAAAAAAAAAAAAGGGAAGAAGAGAGAGAGGAAGCACTTGTTCCCAGGTTTGGCTCATGAAACATGAATGAGTCATGCTTAGTGGCAAGTGGAACTATTGATTACTGAGCATTTATCAGTTTGGATAGAAGTGGGTCTCTGCTAGTAGATAATAGAGTTGCTGCCTTATCTGGTAGATGTCAAGAACTTGGCATAAACATGGCATCCACAACTATGGTTTCCTCTTACTATGGTAGGAGTGAAGAGCTTGAAGGTCCGCAACTTGAGTGATGCTTAACAACTGCATGTACGAGAGCATCCAGGGAGATATCTGCAAGGGGTAGTTCTGGTACCCTGCAAATCTTTGTATGTATACTGGATCAGAAGACTCCTGCTTATGGTGAACTAGAGAGAATATGTGAAACTAAGATTGGTGTAGTTCTCAAATGTTGTTTGTCAAGGAATATAAAGAAATTCAATTCTCTGTATTTGACAAATGATGCTTTGAAAAGAGGAGACAGGATCAGCCACTCAAAAGATCTCATAAGTGGACAATCAACATGGACATTCATCAACAATGTTCCATCCCAAAGGCTGAGTGTACAACACGAAGAGATGAACATCGATCACCCTTCTCCATGGTAAGTATCTTTACTTGGGAAACATCATAGCGATGATAGCTTAGGAAACCTCTCCGTCGGCATACCCTTGAGCACTTAGCTCAAGACCCCCAATTTTTGCACCATACTTCTTCCAATGCATTTCCCAAATAAGCATTCATAGGGCTATATTACAAGGCCATGCACAAGGCACATATTTTCCTCAACCCATGCACGAACACACTTACCCATCACTCACTATGGGTTACGAGTACTTGGCATGATTCCTATGAACATCAACTTTGGAAGATCTAGAAGACACCAACGGAGACTCACACAGTCACGTTGGAATCGAAGGCAAAAGCACATACCAAGGGACTACAACATGCAAAGAATCACAGTGACAGATGAAGAACCAAACAACCAAAACTGCCACATCTGGAAGTCAGAAAACTTTTGTTCGTACAGAAGGGATACTCCCTCTCAAAGCACTACTTGGAACAACCACTACAACAAGGGTCTGTCAGGGACGACAGACTCGAGAGGGGGGGGGGAGTGTTGGAACTCAAAGTCAAGCACAAGCATGGAAGCACATCAGAAAGGTGGACACACACAAGAAGAAGGAGCAAGTAGGGAGCTCCAAGAAGTGTATGTCAAATTTTCACAAGAATTCCCTACAAAAATAGTGATTTTCATCACTTAAAACCATTGTAAATACCATTTTCTATTTTTCTAACTCCATTTTGTTCAAGCCAAGGAGTCCTTGAGGTTGAGGAGTATTAGAACTATCATCCTACCAATTTTCATAATTTCTAGACTCCGTTTGAGCCTTCAAATAAGCCCTGGAACCTAATTTTTAACTAGGCCGAACACTAGGTCTGGACAGGGCCAAAACTAGTCAAAGAACTATAAAAAGAGCTAGAGAGCTCATTTTTGAGGTTAGTTTGTTAGAGAATAGAGCTTTTGTAAGAGAACTCTTTTGCAATCGAAGCTTTCCATTGTTCCTCTCTTTGATCTTACTTTGTGCGCGTGTGTGTGTATGTGTGTGCATGTTTGTGTGCTTTCACTCACGCACTTGTGCCTTCACTTGCTCGTGGTCTTCATACCGGTCCTCACATCCCCGCCGATTGACAAGTAAAGGAGGTGGTGCTTACGCTTGAGCTACAGTGGCCGTGAGTTCTTCACTCATTGTCTGAAATATGTACTTGTCAGCCATCAATGTTTCTTTATCTTGATCTTCTTCCATGAGCACTGTTTATGCAGTCATTGCATTATCAATCATGGTCTTTATAAGTGGCTTCAGTTTATTAACATCCACATTTAACCAAGTTTACGGTATAATAGGTTCTTCGCTTGTGGTAACGTCCTTTCCTTGTGCCACTTGTAATCTAGTTTGGTGGGACTTCCGAATATGTAGCTGTATCTTTGGCTCAGCCTCTTTAGTTGATCCCTTCCCTTGTGGCGTATCATATGGAATCTAAATCACAATTTTTATCAGTGTTTGTTGTGAAAGTACCTCTTTTTCTACATTTTTTTACAATTCGTCCTTGATGGGTGGTACCACATTTGTTTTTGGTGGAGATGCTTCTTTTACACTAATCTTGGACTAGATATTCAATTGGATGGTGTGCCTTTCTTCAGATGGTGCTTCTTGATTCTGTACTTATGGATTTTGATTTTTAGGGGTGTTTTGGACTTGATGAATCCCCATCCAATCTTCATCATTCGTCTCTGTTCTTATATCTGTGTCCAATGTATCTTGTTCATGAATAGATTCATCTTTGGAACTTGAATCATCAAGCCCCAATTCCTTGTCTCTCGTAGTTTTTGATGAGTTGTGGTCTTTTTGACTCTTTTTGTGCAAGCGTCTGGACTACCTGTATTGGTGTCCTTATATAATAAGATTTACCTGGCCTTGCATGTAAGCATGTGTGGCTTCTAAAGCAGCTGAGAGACCCCTTTGTGTTATTGGAGGTTGAGTTAATGAGACCCTTTGTAGTAGATGTGTTTGCTTAGATTGTGGGGTCCCCTGTGCTTCTTCTTCTCTAGCCCGCTTGGCTCCACGCATCATAGTTCTCAAACTTGTTCCAACTTCTTCTCTTGATATGGATGCTTTCTTCTTCTTTGGAATTGTTGCAGATCTCACGTATCTTGCCATTTCAGTAGTGGTTGGCATCAATCGTAAGCATTCCTTCATTTCTAGTGCTTCGTAGATCAATAGGGTCAAAGCAAAACTCCCATTCAAAAACTTCTTATGGCCCCATTGCTTCTTAGCTTTGAATAATTGCTCCTATATGTATGGCGTAGAGTTGACTTTGTTCCCGACTTGCCTCCTAGCATGAGATAACAATTGAACTACAATCTTTTGCAGTGCTGTATATCTGTTCATGTTTGGGAAACAAAAATGTTGATGCACCACATGGACTAACTCTTCAATATCCATCTTGTTGATTTCAACAAAGGTCTTTTTAGCATCATGACATTCATTTTTGAGATTAGATAGACCATCTTGATTCCATACAAAAGCTTTGCTGATGAGCTCATGCATAAATCTCACATGTTTCCATTCTCTAGTTTTGTTAAGAACCATTGCTTCCGGTACTGAGGGCATATTCACTTCAGCATGTAGCATGTCCATCACCTGGGTACATCGTTGAAAATCTCGTAGATAAATTGGAAGTCATAAAAATGCATCAATTCTTGCCCTTGTCCATACATCCGTACTACTTGGTAGTCCATGTTGTACAGTTTTGAAATCCTGCGACATCAATGAAAATTGATGGTCTCTGTCCATAATCTTGATTGTGGCCAAAAAGATATGGTCTACCACCAATTAGTCATCGTGGAAACAATTGTTGGTGCATACCAATCACCAATTGAAGGCTTGGAAGATTAAAGGATGAAGGAAGAATCAATTCCTAAAGTGTGGAAGAAGATTACATTCAGAGGATAAGAGAAGTGTACACATATGTACATTAGTTTAGTCATAGCTGACTTAGATCTTTTGTTTAGTAAGAATCATGTACAAATTTATCTATAAATACTTTGAGAAAAGTCCGGGCAAGTATGAGAGCATATGTGACAATAGTTAGAAGTCAAGAATGAGGGAGATAGATGTCATGAGATAGAGAAAAAGTTAGTTGAGTTAGCTCTCATCACTCAACTGTATTTTCTTCTGAGTAATTGAAAATATTTGCGCCCGATGTTTCTGCGTGTTCTCCTTCTACAGTAGATCAATTGTGAAATGCTTTTGTACAAGTCTAAGTTGAGAGTTGCTTGACCTCTGTACAAAGTTTTAGCTTCCAATTGTAATCAGGCTGAGTGAATTAAGTGTAGGAACATTCATATGTGAAGTGTGTTCACTGGTTCCTAAAACAGGCGCAGATTTCGAAGTTAATGTTTTGATCATTTCTCCTAGCACAGTTTAAAGTTTTGCATGAGTGAGGGCTTAATCTTTAAGTTGGAAGATAAGCTATTCATGTCTAGAAGCATTTTGGAAAACGGGTTCTATTCAAGGAGAACCAAGTCTTAAAAGTTACAGGTATAAAATCGACTGTTCTGAGTGACAGTTTCTGACATAGGTAACTTGAGAAGTTGATTTCTCAAGTTATACTTAATCTTTTGAAGTAATTCAACTTGGAGTAGATGTACAATCTCTAGGAGATACTTCGTACAAAGTTTCATCAAAAACTTTACACGTTTGATAGGCCAATGTGAAGAAATAGTGCAGCAGACTTTTCTGTGTTTCATCTTCTTCACAGATTTGTTAACTTTTTGAGAATTAGTAATTGATCCTCTAAATGAGTGGAAGGTTTTGACTTATTCTTGGTATAGAGGTGCTCTAATCACAAGAATAGGTTGTTCTTTTGGAGAATAACATTCTCCATCAGTGGTATCAGAGCAGGAGACATCAAATTAAGGAAAGGAGGATCCCGACTGCTGCAGATTCAAGAAATTCAACATTTGAAGGACTAAGAAGTGAAAGCTTGGAGTCAAAGCTTGAGGAGAAGACTATTTGACATCAAGAAAGGCAAAAGGAGTTCAATTCGAAGTAAAGGTACATACATTGTTTGTAAAGCTTGAAGATTTCAATACACAAGTGGATACAAGATGGGAGAAAGCTTGGAGATTGATAAGCTAGATAGGGAGAACTATCCAGCATGGTCCATGAGGATGGAAGCACACCTCATGAGCAAAGATCTTATATCATTTATTACAGGAGATGAAGAAAAACCTGAGTTTGCAGATCCTAGTATTCCTACTAGGGAAGAGCTTGCAATGTTGAAGACTTGGATGAGAAAGGATGCTCAAGCAAGGAGCATCATCTACATGGCTGTAAATGATTACCTTTTACCTCACATCAGAGGTTTGGAAAGTGCTACAGATGTTTGGAATGCCTTGGAAGAGCATTTCCAAAATACTACTAAGTCAAGGAAGTCCTCACTATGGGCTGAGTTCACAACCTTCAAGAAGAAGAGCTCACAATCAATTTCAGATTATGTGGCAAGGATGAAAGATATTGCAGATAGCTTGGGAGCAGTGGATGAAGACATTGAAGAGGAAAAGTTGGTAAGACAAATACTTACAGGTTTGAGAGGAGATGAGAAGTGGAAGCCTTTTATATTGTCCATAGAATTGTCACTTGATCACTTTACTCCTGATCTTAATCAATTGCTAGGACACATGCTAACCTTTGAGCAGGATCTTAAAGGAGACAATGATAGAAGTACAAGTCAAGCTATGTACTCTAAGGATAAGAAAAAGAATGGCAAGGGAAAGCAATCAAATGATGATGAAGGGAATTCAAATCAAGCTAACTTCACAAAAGGGAAGACAAATTTCAGAGGTAAAGGAAGAGGAGGTAAGAACAAAGATAATGCTAAAGCTTGTTGGATTTGTGGCAGAACAAATCATTTGGCAAATGATTGTTGGTATAACAATCAAAATGGTGGAAGCAATAATCAGAATTATAGTCAAAGAGGTAGAGGAGGCAGAAACCAAAGAGGCAATTTTAGAGGAAGAGGAGGTAGGACATCATATGGTAGAGGAGGTGGAAGAAACTTCCAATCTCAGTCCTACAACAATAATTATTACAATTATGCATCAGATCAGAAGGATGACATGACTCTTATCTTGAATGCAACTCATGAATCAATGGGAGAAGATCAAAGAGTGTTTTATATTGACTCATGGTGCAGCAACCATCTGAGTGGGAATCTATCTTTGATGACTGATATGGAAGCAAGGGTGAATGGACATACAGTTCAGACAGGTGACAATACCAAACATAAAGTGGAGAGCATTGGATCAGTGAAGGCAAAGAGTGGAAGTACACTTCTGAGCAAGGTACTTTATGTTCCTACTATTCCTAAAAATCTGATAAGTGTAGGGCAAATTGTGGAGAAAGGATATGAGGTAAGATTCACAAATGATGGTGTTTATGTACAAGATCCAAATCAAGGATATAGAAACATAATTGTAGGTAAAAAGGAAGGAAGATTGTTCACTCTCAAAGTCCAAGGTAATGTGGGACATGCATTATTTACCTATGGAAGTCAAAAGGTATCTGAATTAGACCTATGGCATAAAAGGCTAGGTCATTTCAATGAGAGAGCTATAAAGGAGATGTCAAAGAATCAGGTGGTGCTTGGATTGCCAAATATTGAAGGGCAACATATGGTGTACAAGTGTGAAGCTTGTCAATTAGGTAAAGCACATAAGAGTTCTTACAACAAATCAGGGTACAAGCATTCAAATATGCTTGAATTGGTTCATACAGATGTATGGGGTCCCTCAAGGGACTATAGCATAAATGGATCCAGATATTATGTGTTGTTTATTGATGATGCAACCAGGTGGATTACTTTGTATGTAATCAAGGATAAATCAGAAGTTTTCAAGACATTCAAACATTTTCATGCTTATGCAGAAAGGATCACAGGGCAAAAGCTCAAGAGGTTAAGATCAGATGGAGGGGGAGAGTATTTCTCTAAAGAGTTTGATGATTATTTGTGGAATGCAGGTATCAAAAGAGAAGTAACTTGCAGGTACTCCCCTCAACAGAATGGATTAGCAGAAAGGAGGAATAGGACTCTTGTAGAGTTTGCAAGAGCCATGATGAAGGAAAAGAATTGTCCAAATTACTTATGGGCAGAAGCCATTAACACTGCAACATACCTTGTGAATAGGTTGCCTTCCAAAGCTTTGGATGGAGGAACCCCTTATGAAGCATGGTGGGGTAAGAAGCCTAGTCTTGATCATTGTAAAGTATTTGGATGTATTGCATATGCTTATGTTCCTTCACAATTAAGACATAAGCTAGAACCAAAAGCAGAGAAGTATGTGTTTATTGGATATGATGATAGACAGATGGGTTACAGGTTGTGGAGTCCATCCACAAAGAAATTTCTTGTTACTAAAGATGTGACATTTGATGAGCAAAATATATGGTATACAGGATCACCAAATGAGTTTGCAGGTGTTGAAGAAATTCAAAGGAAAGGAAAGGCAAAGGTAAAAGTATGTGAAGAAATTGTTGATGAAGTTGACTCTAGAAGTAGAGTGCAGGATCATGTAGAAGAAGGGCCAAGATTTGATCCAGAATCAAATGAGGCTGAAACTTCGAGAAGTGCAGAAATCAGAAGATCTACAAGAGAAAGGAAAGAACCTATAAGGTATAGTTATGATACATCTTTCCTAACAACAAAAGATTATGCCTACATTGTGAAAACAGAAGAAGATCCAACCACTTATGAAGAAGCCAAAGGTAAACAGAATTGGGAGAAGGCAATGCAGGAAGAGTATGATGCTCTACTTGAAAATGAAACTTGGGAACTAGTACCAAGACCAAAGAATCAGAAGGTCATTGGATGCAAGTGGGTATATAAAACAAAGAGGTTTGCAGATGGTAAGGTGTCTAGATATAAGGCTAGACTTGTGGTCAAAGGTTATGCCCAAACTTATGGGGTAGATTATGATGAAACCTTTAGTCCTGTTGCTAAGATGTCTACAATTAGGACACTGATTGCTATTGCTGCTTGCAAGGGATGGAAATTATCACAATTGGATGTGAAAAATGCATTTCTAAATGGATACATTGCAGATGAAGTATATATGGAGCAACCAGAAGGCTTCATGGAATCAATTGGATCAGATTATGTGTGTAAGCTCAAGAGAGCTTTATATGGGTTGAAGCAAGCCCCAAGAGCTTGGAATTACAGATTGGTCAAGTTCTTGAATGAATGTGGATTTCAAGCATCAAAGGCAGATAGTAGCTTGCTAGTGAAGGCAAGTGAAAATGGATACATTTACATGTGCATTTATGTTGATGATATTATTGTTACAGGAACAGATGCTCAAGGAATCAATGAACTCAAAAGACAAATAGAGAAGGAGTTTAAGATAAGTGATTTGGGAAACTTATCTTATTTTCTAGGAATGCAGATTGTGTATACTCAACATGGAGTATATGTTTCACAAGAGAGATACTTGAAGAATCTTTTAGTCAAGTTTAACATGGAAGATTGCAAGACCTCAATTACACCATTGGAGGTAAATCATAAATTAAGCAGGTATGGAGGTGAAGAGTTCAATGATATGAAGAAATATCAGAGTTTGGTAGGTAGTTTAATCTATGCTACCTTGACAAGGCCAGATCTATCATATGCAGTAGGTGTGTTGTCACAATTTATGCATTGTCCAAAGAAGACTCATTGGATTGCAGCCCAAAGGGTACTCAGATATATCAAAGGAACCCTAAGTGAAGGTTTGTATTATGGTTTCACTTCTGACACAAGAATCAAAGTGTTTAGTGATGCAGATTGGGCAGGTGACTCAGATGATAGAAGGTCTACTCATGGGTATCTCTGTTATGTTGGAGATAAGCTAGTTTCTTGGTGTTCAAAGAAGCAACATACAGTTGCTTTATCATCCACAGAAGCTGAGTATAAGGGAATGGTAGAAGCTGCAAAGGAAGTGATATGGTTGAAGACCTTGATGAAAAGTTTTGAGTTTGATCATTGTACTCCAATAATTTTTGGAGACAATATGAGTTCTTTGTATTTGGCAGCTAACCCTGTTTTTCATGCCAGGACTAAGCATATAGAGATTCAGTATCATTTCTTGAGGGAAAAGGTACTAGATAAAGAGATTGAAGTGATGTACACTCCAACAAAAGAACAAGTGGCAGATATGATGACAAAGAGTTTGGATGGACCTAAGTTACAAAGGTTCAAAGACATGGCAAGTATCAAGAAGACAGAGAAAACCTCAATTGATGATTGAGGGGGAGCTGTTGGTGCATACCAATCACCAATTGAAGGCTTGGAAGATTAAAGGATGAAGGAAGAATCAATTCCTAAAGTGTGGAAGAAGATTACATTCAGAGGATAAGAGAAGTGTACACATATGTACATTAGTTTAGTCATAGCTGACTTAGATCTTTTGTTTAGTAAGAATCATGTACAAATTTATCTATAAATACTTTGAGAAAAGTCGGGGCAAGTATGAGAGCATATGTGACAATAGTTAGAAGTCAAGAATGAGGGAGATAGATGTCATGAGATAGAGAAAAAGTTAGTTGAGTTAGCTCTCATCACTCAACTGTATTTTCTTCTGAGTAATTGAAAATATTTGCGCCCGATGTTTCTGCGTGTTCTCCTTCTACAGTAGATCAATTGTGAAATGCTTTTGTACAAGTCTAAGTTGAGAGTTGCTTGACCTCTATACAAAGTTTTAGCTTCCAATTGTAATCAGGCTGAGTGAATTAAGTGTAGGAACATTCATATGTGAAGTGTGTTCACTGGTTCCTAAAACAGGCGCAGATTTCGAAGTTAATGTTTTGATCATTTCTCCTAGCACAGTTTAAAGTTTTGCATGAGTGAGGGCTTAATCTTTAAGTTGGAAGATAAGCTATTCATGTCTAGAAGCATTTTGGAAAATGGGTTCTATTCAAGGAGAACCAAGTCTTAAAAGTTACAGGTATAAAATCGACGGTTCTGAGTGACAGTTTCTGACATAGGTAACTTGAGAAGTTGATTTCTCAAGTTATACTTAATCTTTTGAAGTAATTCAACTTGGAGTAGATGCGCAATCTCTAGGAGATACTTCGTACAAAGTTTCATCAAAAACTTTACACGTTTGATAGGCCAATGTGAAGAAATAGTGCAGCAGACTTTTCTGTGTTTCATCTTCTTCACAGATTTGTTAACTTTTTGATAATTAGTAATTGATCCTCTAAATGAGTGGAAGGTTTTGACTTATTCTTGGTATAGAGGTGCTCTAATCACAAGAATAGGTTGTTCTTTTGGAGAATAACATTCTCCATCAACAATAACCTCTTGCTTTCGTAATTGAGTCCAAAGGAAGAACCAGGACCTCTTCCTCATGCATATCTTCTGAATCAGATGATGCCATCTGCACTTAAAGCACGCCACAACCAGTGTTAAAGTGGTTGCATGACTTATCTTCTAATTAGCCTCCATGAATCGAATAGTTCTCCGAGTGACTTGAGTGGTCCTTCCCCCGTGGGTGTAAGGCAGGTAGTACTTGGGATTTTTTTCATATATTTTTTTTTCTTATTTTTGCTGAAAGAAAACAAAAAGGTTAGTGAATAGCCGAAGCTTTATTTTATTTTTAGTTATTTTCATTAAAGTCTTGTACAAGTGCTCTCTTATTCCCTGGGAGGGAAACGTGTATTACTAATAAGTAGAAGAAGAATCACGTGCCGAATGCATGGCCTTGTAATGTGGCCCTATCATGCGTGTTCGAGGTGCATGTAACTTGATATGTGTGAACGAAGATGTTCTTGGTGGGATTGTTGATGATGACCTAGATTTGGGTATCCAGATGAGCTTTAGTTTGCTACTTTTGGCTGCAACCTTGTTATTTTTCTTCTCTCGCCATACGTATCTCTGAGTAGGTTTGCATGAATTCTTCTATCTTTGTCGACTTGGTTTATTGCATCCTCCTTTTTTTCTTTGTTTTTAGAGTGAATGAATTCCTTCTCATTCCTGGTGTCTGCAAGTTAATTTCTATGGTTGATTTCATTTGCTTGGGAATCCAGATGAGTTTTCTTGGAGGTTGAGCATCAATCAATTTCTTTGGGATCCACACTTGAACAATCTTCTAAGGACATCATGATCTAGCTTGTCTTGTGGTTGAGGCCTTTTGATGAGACCTTGTTGCTGATGATATGCTGCTATTTGGTCTTTCCAAATCCATACCATCTAGTTCCTTGAATGGGATATATTCGAATGGTGGAAGGTTCTGGTTCATTACTATGAACAGTCTTACTAGGACTAAGCTCCTTTCTAGGGTTGTCAAGGTTTGATAAAGGGTTGAGTAGTAGAAGACCAACAGAGGGTGTAGGCACACATGAATTACTTGGAGATGTGGTTTCCACATTAGAGGGAGATGCACATTCACATTCATGCATGCTTACTTGATCTTTCAGTGTTAGAAAAGTGGCTTTGATATGTCATTCTTCTAATAAACTAAATACTTTGTGATGCCCTATGTTGGCTGATATGTAGCCTAAGGCTAGTTGGATGGTTACCTCATATTCGTACATCCAATCTTGACCTAATACAAGTTCTTCTAATAGATATTGACCATGGCACACTAATAGTTTCTTTTTTGCATCGTGTTATTTTCTAGGTGCAATGATAAGGTTATCTCGCCTATGCATTCAGTAACATTGCCTCTTATTCCAATCAAATGTGCTTTGGTTGGATGTACGTGGGCTTTGAGCTGATGAGCCAAAGAGGATCTGATGTAGCTGAGAGATGCTCTTGTGTCAATGAGGGCATCCACCAAGTGGTACTTCTCTGTTCCCACTCCTAAGTTCAAATATGGTTGCCGTACTTGATGTCCTAGGGTTTCTGAGGCTCTAAAGTTAGCCAGTGGGATGGGCTCCTCTCCTAGCTGATATCTTTCATCCCTCTCTCTCATCCATTCTTTCTATTTCCTTATTCGTTCCAGGGCTTCATGCCATGCTTCCTCGTGTATTTTTTTGGTTTCTTCTCGTCTACTCCTTGTTGCTAGAAGTCTTGACAACATCTCCTCTCTTAATGGCTCTAAATACTGCTTCACTCGACAACCACTTATATAGTTTGGCAGTACTTCTCCATCTACGGTTGCTAGATTGATGGCTCTGCTAGTTGATATGCAATTGATCACCAAGGGACCATATCCTCTTTTTTGCAGCTTCTTTGCATGTTGCTTTAAAATATATACGAGGACAGAATCTCCTTCTTTCAAACTATTATCCTTGATATGAGCATCAAAGTATTTTTATCACCTTTTTGCAGCATAAATGCCTACTACCGCTTGTAATCTAGTTTCATGTAGCTTCTAGATTCGGTCCAATTGATTAGATAACTCATGTGCAATCCATTCGTAGTTTGAGGCTACTCTAAGAGTAGGAACTAGGAAATCAATTGGTAAGATGGCATTTTGGCCATACACTAGATTAAAAGGAGTAGTTCTTATGGTTGTTTTGTATGCTACTCTGAATGCCCATAAAGCATGGTGCAATTGCTTATCCCAATCAGATCTTCCATTATTAACGATTTTTGTAAGCAATGTACATAAGGTTTTATTAGAACTTTCAGCTTGTCCATTGGCTTGTGGGTGATACGGAGCTGATTTCTTGTGAATTACCAAGAATTCATTCATCAAGGCTTCTATTACTTCATTGATGAAGTGTGTGCCTCTATCACTCACTATTTCTATTGGCAATCCAAATCTAGTGAATATGTTCTCAAAGAGAAACTTAGACGTGGTCCTTGCATCATTCTTCTTTGTTGCCTTGGCTTCTACCCATTTGGTCAAATAATCGGTTGCGACAATTATATACTCGGCATGAAAACCTTTTGTTGGTGGGCTAATAGGTCCTACAAAATCTATTCCCCATTTGGTAAATGCTCTTGCACTTATCATAGGTCTTAATGGCATTTCATCTCTTCTAATATGATACTTTGTTTATTGGGCAAGTGTAACACCTTTGGACATATGTGGTTGCATCTTGATATAGAGTTGGCCATCACAATCCAGCAAAGAGAATCATTTTTGCAGTTTTATTTGCAGAAAAATGTCCTCCTGCATCTCGCGTATGAGCCATTTCCAAAATTGAAACATACTCATCTTCATGGATGCACATTCTTAATTGGTTGTCACTTCCTCTCTTGAAAAGTTGTTTGCCTATGAGTACATAATCTTTGCTTTGTTCCTCAAGGGCACGTTTTCTTGCCAAACTAGCTCGTTTTGGGTACTCTTGTGTTTTCAAGAATTTCACTAGAGGCATACTCCACCTAGGTGCTACTGTAGAGTAACACAGAGTAGAGTTCTCTTCAGGTGCTCTTTCCTGACAAGTGGGGCATGTAGAGACATAATTATGTGTATCTCTCTGCATAGTTGGCCAATATATTCCTAATCTCTTAAGCTCTTTCCAAGTCCCATTAACACTTCGATGAGTTTTCCATTGATTCATGTGTGCTCTGTGAAGCCACATTTCTTGCTCATCTTCTTCCACACATCTCAAAAATAATCCACTTGACTCTTGGTGATATAAGCTTCCAAGTATGATATGGAGATTTTTAGTTTTCCATAACTCCTGGCTCTTGTTTGAATTGATCCTATGTTGCGGTCCATGCGTGAGTATGGGAATCAATTTTTCAGCACATTGTGGACATACTTCCAGGTTGAAAAAATAAGTATCTGTCAAATCATCTGGAACTCATGTAGGAGGTTCTCCATGTGTCATTCTTGATAAGTTATCGGCATGGATGTGTGTATTTCTTTTTTGACTACTACTTCAAAATCAAATTCCATTAACAATAGAAACCATCGTACTAGTCATCTGGTATTACAAGGCTTATTGACTAGGTACAATAGAGCTTGATGATCAATGAAGAATTTGAATTTGTTTGCCAATAACTAGTGTCTAAATTTCTTCACTGCATATACCATTCCTAAGCGTTCTCCCATAGTGGTATAATTGCACTCCGCTTGTGTAGCTCAGTGATGAGTAGCACCTCCTTTAATGTCAATCCGAGAAGACATGAGGATGGTATGAAGACCTCGAGCAAGTGAAGGCACAAATGTGTGAGTGAGAAGCACACAAACATGCACACACACGCGCACACACGGCAAAAACAAAGAGAGTAAGACAATGGAATCACTTCTATTATAACCAAGTTCTCATACAAGCTCAAAACTACAAGAAGCTAGCCCCCAAAAATGAGCTCTCTAGCTCTATTTATAGTTTTTGACTAGTTTTGGCCCTGTCCAGACCTAGTGTCCGGCCTAGTTAAAAATTAGGTTCCAGGGCTTATTTGAGGACTCAAACAAGATCTAAAAAATATGAAAATTGGCAGGCAACTACTTCTAAGGCTCCCCAAGCTCGAGGACTCCTCGGCTTGCACAAAATCGAGCTACAAAAAGATGAACCGGTATTTACAATGGTTGTTAGTGATGAGAATCACTTTTAAAATGATGCAATGATTGGAAAAAATGATGGGTTGCCTCAGTGCTAGATCTGCATGTATGCTCGTACTTGCTTCATCTGCCAACACTCTCCATATGATGCCAACACTCTCCCCCCCCTAGCGTCTGTCGCCTCTGACAGACCTTTGCTCCGCGGTCTGATCGATGTAGTGTTGAAGTATGTCGGTTGCCACTTCTTGTTCTTTGATCCGTAGTCCCTTGATCAGGTCTCGTTGAAGGGCATCCCAATTGACTGCTCCCGGTATGTCCGGTTGTGGCGTTGTGTAGAGCTCTGAATGCATCGTTTGTTCGCACGTGAAGAGTTATAGCAAATGAGTGGGCCGTGGCGCGAACACTTTTGAGTGTGCTTCCCAGAACCCCATGGTGAATATATCGTCAAAGGTTTGCTTGTAGCAGGCAGGGAGATATCTGATTCTTGCGTGCCATGCATAAGCGACTTGTATGCTCGGGGTTGTGCTCATATCATAAAGTAGGTCATAATTACCATTTATGAAGCCGAGAATCGGAGGCTGAATGTGACATACATTGCGGAAGGTTTTGAGCACTACCTGCATCATATCCAAGATTTTGAGCATCATCTGGGCAGCTACGTCTGGCATGGGGTGAAGTCGTGGAAGCCAATGTCTGATAGTAGCCATCATATATGCTACTATAGGTGTGCCTGTTGGTGGTGCGACCGAGGGGTAATTCAACCATTGCTTGTAGTTTGTGTTGTTCTGAACCTTTATAGCAAATGCTTTCCATGATCGTCTCCTTTGGACTGGTCCGAATCAAGGGTTATATTTCAAATGCATGGGAGCATGGTCCCATGTCCGTAGCGTTTCCGGATAGGTTTCCAGTAATTTCTGCCTCCAGATGGGTTGGAATATGGCCCCCTTTTTGGTTGCCTCTGGGATATCCTCTGGTTCGAACTGAGTTGCGAAGGTAGGGTACTTGCTGGTGAGGCATTTGATCTCAGCATTATAGTCAGCTAGCAGTACAAAATAGGGTTTATACTGTAACTCTGAACTAGTTATCAGTCTTCTAGGGGCCACGTTTCTGAAATACTCTGATTGAAGTATGGTTTCTTCAATGGTCCGCATTGCCCGCATCTGAGTAGATATACGTTCCTCGTGAGTTGGCCCCATTTCTTCTACCTGTTTCATCCATGCCGAAGGGGGTTCCTCATATGTATCTTGTCCTTCCTCCGTGGTTCGTCCTCTTGGAAGTGGTTGAGGCTCATAGTTGTCCTCAAATGTTTCCTCCACTGGAATGATAACTGCTTCTTCTTTTAGTGGCTGATCCGGTGGAGAGGGGGGTCGTTCATACTATAACAATTTGATCTTTAATTCAGCCACCTGCTGTCGTAGCTCAAGTACCTCATTGGTCATTGATGATTCAGGCTCTGGTGAAGTTGCAGCATTGGTCATCTCTTTAGGTGTTGGTGGGTGTGGTGTAGGCACTTGGGATCCTTGTAGTTCCTTTACCTGGTCTGCCAACTGGTCATGTGCCTCCAAGAGGGTTGCATAATCTTCTAACACCTACTGAATGTGTTCTGAGGGAACAGCTTGGAATTTGGCAGGGTCTATAGGTGCTCCAGGGGTATTTTCCATGGCTGCTTCTAGATTCTCCTGGTTTTGTTGTTGTAGTCTTTTGTTCTCTTCTTGAGCCGCTACTAAGTGGCGACGAAGTAAAGCCATGTTTCTTTGTAGTCTAGCATTGCGACCCAGCTGATCCCTGAGTTGTTCTTCCATTACCCTAGTCGTCTTTGTATGTTTGGCTTCGAGCTCCACCTGCGATTGTTGGAGGGTGGTCACTTCATGTTGTAGTGCTGTATTACTTAGCTCCAAGGCATTGACACGTGCCTGGAGTTGAGCCGAGAGATTGCACAGCTCTGTGTTATTTTCTTCCAGTAACCTATACTCTTGCTTAAGTTGAGTGGCCGCTTCGAACATGGTGTCTAGTGCATTACTAAATGATGTGGATGCAGGGGTAGAGGTGGAAAATGCAAAGAGTCGGGAAATGGGAAAGGGAAAAGTGGATGATGTGCCTATGAGTGAAGTGAACTGTGATGATGTTGGAACAAACGTGGTGGTGGGTGCTCCTGTGGGTGGTGAAATGTCCATGGGATTGGACGTGATAGTGTGTGAAGTGTGAATTGTGAATACAGGAATGGTAGGTGGTGTGTTAGTGGTGGCAGTGAATGTGGGGGAGTTGGGTTGGGGAAGGGACTTTTTATTAAAATTCTCAACTTATTGGAGTATATTTACAAGGTGTGTCCAAAATGGAGGTTGGGTGATTTGGGTTGATCCCGAGGGGGTTAAAAGGGGTACAGTGGATAGGGGTTGGGAGGGAGGAAATGTATTGGTGGATGGAAATGGGTGTGTTAAGGTTTGGCTAGTGGCAAGTGGCTGTCCGAGGGCTGGGAGATATAAAGGGTGACCTATTATAGTTTGATCGGTGGCAGGATGACCTATATGGGGTTCAAAAAATTGGGTGGAAGTGGTGGATGTAGGTAAAGGGGAGGATGGAGAAATGGTGGTGTGTATAATGGTTTCACCACGGGTGGATACTGGTTGTTCAGGAAGGCTAGTGGGGAAGGGTTCTAAGGGCTGGATGGGAGGTGATGGTGGAGATGGTATCTGTGTATTTACATCTGGTTCCTCACTATGAGTTGGGCTGGCCATGTGAACATCTTCTGAAGTGGTGGTAGGTAGGGCGGTAGAGACTTCCATTTGAATCATTTTTCCCCCTCACGATCACGTATCGATCCTTCGTTGGTCATATTGATGGGTAGTGCGCTGTACCATGGTCCTCATGGCTTCCACTATCCCACAGGTATCTGCCAAAAGATTCAATGATTCTACAAAATGTGGGTCCACATTCTCCGCTTGCAGCATCTGGTTCACTAGTGCTCTATTTGCTTCTTCTGATAGCCTATGTCTCTCTTGTACCTGCTTGATCGTTTTGTAGAGCCGTTTGAGTTGTGTAGTGTAAGATGGGGCTTCCTCCTCACTCTCCTCTTGTTCATTCCTCTGCCTCTCCACTTGTTCATGTGTGCCTCCCGCCTGCGTGCATTGTGCCTCATCCTCCCAATGTACTCTTCGTGCTTCACCATGTGGTCGTGTTCTCTGGGATGGAGATTCAGGGCCGTCGGTCTCAGAAAAACACTCACTCTCAGATAAGTGGGCTGTCTGCAACAAGCTTTCAAAGTCAAAATTTGGATCCTCTGCCAAAGTGGCCATGGATGCAAACTCAGCATCTGTGGGTAGTGGAGGGGCAGATGGAGTGGGCTGTACCATACCCCCTGATTGTGTTCCTTGGAGATGGATAGTGAAAGGGGCTACTTGTTCCTCTTCTCTGAGGGAGGCTTCTGTGGTGGCCTCACGAGGGATTAGAACCTGTGAAAGCGAACCACACATTCTTTTTGTAGGTTGCACCCCTGACTTCCGCCCCTTGAAGAATTCCAGTTGTGAGTACTTAAGGGCCCTTGCGATCGGTACATCATAGGCAAGGCATCTGTAGATAATTCTTGTAATGGCACAGCAGCCATTCAAAGTAGGCTTCCGCACTCCTCGCTTGCCTGCTTCATATAACTGGTCCAGGATCTATATGGGCATTTTAATTGGCAAGCCTCCAGTCTCTGCTAGGTATAATCCATACCATATTTTCTTATGAGGTTGGGTGAACCGGTCTTGCGCTGGAAATGCAAAGTGTTGAAGGCACATCCGCAGTGGTATGGCAATGTTGGGGGTGAGGGCACACATTTCTTTCAACTTCTTGATTTTGTTGTTCTTCATCGACTCTGGTATCAAAGGATCTCGATCGGAGGGTACATGGGTGCCATACATTTGAAGGGCCTCCCTCATTAAAGTGATATTCAACTCAAACTTCTTCATTTCTTCCTGGTTTGATAGAGAGGGCACTAGGAATGTGCCTGAATGATCTTTGTCTCCTGTCGCTCTAGAGTTGCAATCAAGTAGTAGCACCGAAGAAAATCAGGTCTAGGCAAGGCTGCACTAAAATAATCTTGCAATCCCGCTTTTTGCCAAATATCTTGAAGAGGGGCAACATTTTGCAATGCTTCAAATTCTCGTGAGAAGAACTGAAAGGTCCACCACACTCCTCCACATTCCAACTTGGATTCCCAGATATGATCTGCGTCTCCCAAATCTCCTGGCATCTCATTGAACCAATGAGAATGCCCCTTTACTCTTTCTGTCAGGCCACTTGGTGGATCCGGAATGGGAATTCTTCTCACATTCAAAAGCTCTACAAGCCTTGCTGTTAGTGGGGCCTCCACAGGCATGGTATCCCAATTGCTTTGAGTGCTAGTGCCTGCCTGAGAGCTTGTGCCTGCTGCTGTTGCCATGAGAATCGGGTGGTTATCTGCTAGAAGAAGAACGGCACATTAGTGTTGCATAGGAAACAAGACGTAATGGTGTTCCCTTCACAATACTAACATGAAAATCCAGAAGGTTAGTGGTTAGGGTGAAGTGTTCGTGTTAGATGTAAGTGGTGGTTAGTGGTTAGTGTCCTCCTAAATGCATATTGTGGACATGCAAAGTACTCAGAATGCACCTACATCAGAGTGGATGGATTTACAAAATTGGGTTTGGGGGTTTGATACAGGGTTCGTGGTTCTTAGAGCTGATGACATGTAAAGATCGATGAACTAGATTGTGTTGGATTTGGTACCTTTTGGGTACCCATTTCTAGACATTCCTAGGTTTGACTGGGGGTGTGACAGTGGAAGGTGTAGGTATCTTCCCTCAGCTGTTTGCCACGAGTGCTTGTGAGTGTTGCTTTATTCTAGTGACTCGAGGTGAAGCAATTTGGGCTTGTAAGCAGGCCTTGGGCACCCATATCTGTCTAGCATTAGGGATGGCCTTCATTGACCGCTTAGGGACCCAAATAGAAATGGTATAGCTAGGGTGTTGCCTAGGGAGCTCCTTCACTTTGGTCCTTGATGGTGAGGCTCGCTTGATGCTTTTTTGAGAACCTGTCTCTGGAGCCGTGGTTTTTTCCCCTTTGCGTATCCAGATCTGCTTCATGCCACGAGGTACTTCATGTTGCCGGAGTTGGTGCTCATGCTTCTTGTTTATCGGTCTCCTGAGTGTCGTGTGTTGCTGAGCCTTCCCCTTTAGATTCTTCTCTGGAACAGATGGGAGTTCCTCCTTGACTTCTGTAACTTTGGCAAGAGTGACAATCCTCTGCACCATAGAACTTTGGACAAGAATAACTTTATCTTCATGTGGGTTCCTGGAGGGACCAGGAGTTGGTGCGTGTTCTAATGGTTTGAGTGCTTGATGTTCTAATTCAATCGTAAGACGGCTTTGGCCTACCCAAGCCTGAAGAAGTCCACTTCTTAGGTTGAGGTTGACTGCATGATCATAGATCCAGTCTTGGCCCAAGACAAGAGGTTCGGTAAGATCCTCGTCTTCACACACTAGCACTTTTGTTGGCATGAGGACCTCTTGAATGTAGAGGGGAAGTTCCACCTCTCCTATGCAAGGATTTTCAACACCTCCTAATCCTATCAGATATGCTTCTAGGAGTTTTACCTCCAATTGCAACTGCTGGCAATAAGAAAGCCGAACTGCACTAGTGGTTGCTCCTGAATCAATTAAAGCTCTTACGGTCCTTGTACTGTCTCCTTGTCCAACTTCTAGGGTCACAAAAGGTCGTCGATCCACTATCTTATGGGTGCTCTTACCAGAACCCCTCACACATGGCAATGTGATAACAATGAACTTCATGATTGTCATTCATGGGTTAATCTCTACCTTGCCTTCGCAGTTTCATTCATCGAATGCGTTCTAAAGCTTCGGCCTGTGCTTCTTCACGAATTCGCTTTTCCTCTTCCTTACGTTTCTTTGCAGTATTAAGTCGATTGAGCATTTCTTCAGTTAAGGGTTCTTGATATAGCTTGACTCTACATCCGCTTATGTAACTTGGTAGTACCTCACCCTCTAAGGTGGCTAATTGTACTGCTCCACTTGTGGAGATCCTATTGATAACCATTGGTCCATAGCCTCTTTTCTCTAATTTTTGTGCATGTTGCTTCAGTGTGTAGACTAGGACTAGGTCTCCTGCTTTCAATCCTTTATCCTTCACATGTGTATCAAAATATGCCTTCTGCCTCTTCTTGGCTGCATAGATTCCTACTGCAGCTCTCAATCATGTCTCACCTAAACGTTCAAGATCAAAGATTCTAGAGGATAGTTCATGGCTAGTCCAGTCATGCTCTTGTGCTACTCGTAATGTAGGTATCAAAAAATCCAATGGTAGCACCGCATTCTGGCCAAACACCATCTAAAAGGGTGTGGCTTGGAGTACCATTTTATAGGCCACTCGGTATGCCCAAACAGCGTGGTGTAGCTGTTTGTCCCAATCAGAGCGTTTGTTATTCACCAGTTTAGTCGGCACATTGCATAAGATCTTATTTGTGCTCTCAGCCTGGCCATTAGCTTGTGGATGATAGGGAGCAGACTTCTTATGTATCACCAAGAATTCTTGGAGAAGGTTTTCTATGACTTCATTCAAGAAGTGTGTGCCTCTATCACTCACCAACTCTATTGGCAATCCGTACCTCATGAACACATTTTCAAATAAGAACTTTGCTGTTATTTGAGCATCATTTTTTGTAGTGGCTTTCACTTCTACCCACTTGGTTAGATAGTCTGTGGCCACGATGATATACTCAGCATGTGAACCCTTAGCTGGGGGATTAATAGGACCCACAAAGTCTATTCCCCACTTAGAGAATGCACGTCCACCCATCATAGGCTTCAATGGCATCTCATCCTTGCGTATGGGATACTGGGTTCGCTGACAAACCTCACACCTCTTCACATAGGTATGTGCATCCATGTGAAGGGTGGGCCACCAAAATCTTGCAAATAGAATTGCCTTGATCACCCTATCTGGACCGAAGTGTCCTCCTGCTACACCTTGGTGAGCAGTCTCTAATATCTTGAGGTATTCACTCTCATGAACACACAGTCTTAGGTAACCATCTTTACCCCGTTTGTATAAATTATCACCAATGATGGTGTAATCCAAGGCTTCTTGTTCCAAACTTCTTTGTCTGGCCAAAGTCATATCTTGAGGGAATGTTTTCGTCCTCAAGAAGGCTACTAATGGTTCACTCCAATCTAGCACTAAAGACACTCGATAAAGAGTGGCGTGTTCCACTGGTGGTTTAGTGCAGCAGATTGGGCATTCTTTGCACATTCTATGGACATCAACTTCCATGGTTGGCCAATGCACTCCTAGTCTCCTCAAGGTCTGTAGGGTTTATTGTTTTGAGTAGTGTTGCTCTAATGCACCTACATGTGCTAATTGCAACCACTTAGCGTACTCGTCCTCTTCCACACAACAGGCCAATACTCCTTGCTCTGTATGTTTGTACATACTTCCTGCCAAGATATGATACTTTTGAGCTCTTACTATCTCTCTATCTTCTGTGTGCACTACCGGGTGATTAGGACCGTATGTCAATACTGGCACTAATGGCTTAGCCCACTGAGGTACAACTTCAAAATTAAACAAGTAAGCATCAGGTTAGTCATCTGATACTCCTTGTGGGGCCTCTCCAGATGTGAGCCTAGAGAGATGGTCTGCTCTCAAATGAGTCCTGCCTTTCCTCACTACTACCTCAAAGTCATATTCCATTAGTAAGAGAAGCCATCTTACTAATCTGCCTGTATTACATGGCTTGTTTACCAGGTACAGTAGAGCTTGGTGATCAGTAAAAAATTTGAACTTATTTGCAAGCAAATAGTGTCTAAACTTTTTGACCGCGTACACCATGCCTAATCCTTCTCGTTCGGTGGTTGTATAGTTCCGTTCAGCAGCATTCAATTGTCTACTGGCATAGGCAATAGGAAGATCCATATTACCTTCACCCGTAGGTTGTGCAAGTACACATCCAATAGCATAATTGGAGGCATCCACATGAACATGAAAAGGCTTATTCCAATCTGGTGTGGTCAAGATTGGTGCTGAACATAATCGCCGTTTAAGCTCATTGAAGGAATTCTCACATTCCTCAGTCCACTCAAAGTTAGTCAGAAGTTCGTACATGGGCTTTGCAATGATAGCATACATGTGAATGAACCGGCGGTAGTAACCACAATGCCCCATGAAAGCCTGTACTTCCTTGACGTTCTTTGGCCTAGGTAGTTCTGCGATGGCTCTCACTTTCTCTTCGTCAGTGGATATGCCGTTCTTAGACACTATGTGTCCTAGAATTTTTCCTTGCCTAACCATGAAAACACACTTTTCTGGGTTCAGGCAGACTTGATATTCTCTGCATTTATCAAAAATTTGTCTGAGTTCAGGTATATGGGTCTGTCTAATGTTGGAATGAGCGCAAAGATCATCAACATAGACTTCCAAATTCTTCCTCAAGAACTCTTTAAACACGTGACACATTAATCTTTGAAAGGTAGCAGGTGCATTGGTAAGCACGAATGGCATTACCTGAAAGGCAAATATGCCCCACTCTGTGGCAAAAGCCGTCTTATGCTGATCTTTTGGTGCAATGGCTACTTGATTGTAGCCAGAGAACCCATTTAGGAAGCTGTACACTTCCTTGCCGGCTACCCTTTCTAATAAATGCTCGGTGATAGGAAGCGGATAACTATCCCTGATAGTGGCTGCGTTAACCTTCTTCAAGTTAATGCATACACGTAATTTGCCATTCTTTTTGGGCACCACTACAATGGGGGATACCCATTCAGTATGCTCAATTTCATAGATAAATCCAGCTTCAACCAAGCGATCTATCTCTTCCTTGATCTTGGCCGCATAGTTGTCATTGTATGTGTATGGCTTTTGCTTAGAGGGCCTAGCCTCTAAAGTCATGGGTATCGTATGTGAGCATATGTCAAGGTCTACACCTTTCAGGTCCTTGTAGCTCCAAGCGAATACATCTCTGTACTCTCTTAGCAAAGCTACCAACTCTTGCTCTTCTTCTTCCGTCAGGTCATGCCCTATGTAGGTGCACCTTTCTTCTCCCTCTTCTATGGCGACAACTATTTTCTTGGTAGTTTCTTTGCTATCATAGGCCTCTCCTGCTTGTGCCTCACGTTTAGGCATTCTTATCATGACTCTCCTATCGTCTACCTCATATTTTTTGAAGTTTTCAAGGACCTCAAACAAGGATTCTTCTGCCTCCGGAGTGACTTCCTTCTTCTTCCTTTTCTTTCCTCCACTCTTAGTGGCTACTTGTGTGGCTAACCTCACCTCATTTGTGATTTCTCCGTGTCTCTGGGGGTAAGCTTCAACTTCATAGAAGTATTCTTCATCTGATGCAAAAGGTGGGTCCATAATGATTGACTCTAAGTCGGAATCACTTGCATCCTCAAATGTATCAGGGCTAGGTTTGCATTCTTCTAAAACTGCATCTCCCATGATTGGCTCTATTGAGAAGACTTAAATGTCATAGCCATCCTCATCACAGTGGGGTGTCCATTGCTCTTCATTGATGGCTACATCCATTGTTGCTAAAATTTCAGCCCAGCCGTGAGGCTCAAACTCTTCGTCAGGAAAAACTACCGGTGCATAGGCTGGGTCTTGAATTGATCTATGGGTTTCTTTTGCACCTACCTCTCTGGCTTTCTCTCTCTTCTCTTCTTCTACTGCTACCTTACACATCCATAAGTGAGTGTCTTTATGCATCCAGGAGGATCCGGATCCTATGGAATGCACAAATTCAGTCTCATCTTTGGCTCTATGGATGGGATTCCATTGAATAGGCGGTACGTCTCTATGAGAGTAATCCTTGAGATTGACTTTGGTTGTAACAACTAGATGTTGCAAATACAAGGAATTGGTTCCCCAATCCTGTACCACTTGCAATTGCCGCATAAATGGCCTTCCCAAAATCATCTCGTAGGCTTGGTTTTTGCTAAAGTCGCATATAGCAAAAGTATGCTCAAACTCAACACCACATGTAGTTAGAGTTATTCCTTCTAGCAATCCTAAGGGCCTTTCAATATGACCATCGGCCATCTGCAATTTCATTCTCGTCGGCCGGAGTGCTAGCTTGCCCCAACGCTTCCATAGGGAAGTGGTAGCAATTGCAACTCCTGCACCTGAGTCCAAAATTGCCTTAGTTGTGTATCCCTGATGGGTAACTGGGAGATAGGTATTTCCTTCTTCTCCTTCACTCATGTCTCCTATCTTATCCAATGGTATTTCAGGCACTGTTCTATGAGATCCTACCTGGGAACGCGATTTTGCTATGTCTGGCACTTGTTTGGCTACGTGTTCCACACTCTAGCTTAACTTTGAGTAGCTCTTCTAAAGTGAGATTGCACTGCACTTTAGTGTTCTTTACTACCTCTGTATTCCTAGGTATGATTGAATCTTCGTTTCTTATCATGACTGTGGGTGCTCTCAGGCAAGTAGACTTGGTTTCCCATGGGCCTGTGAAATGTGGTAACTCTTGCAAGGAATTAGACTCAAAGTCTAACCTCTCATGAGAGTGGAAACTTTCCTGTTCTTCATAAATAGAAGGGATGTCCTGTGGGAACTGATCATGTGCGTCATCCACGAGTTCAATGGGAGGAGGGACTTCACTCTCCTTTGCCCACTTCTCTTCTTGAATCTCTCTCAGGAACTCTGGTGAATACCTATTCATAGAAGAAGAGGTGTCTGGTTCAGTGGAGTTAGGCACATAAGCTCCCTGGGGAGGAATGCTTATTCTATCACTTGCCCTCTCCTTAGCCTGGGAGGTGGCTCCTTTTCTAGAATTTGCAAGTAACCTCTCCAATTTATCCAATAGACCATCAAAGTGCAATGGTGTTCTGATGGGGTTAGAGCCATTGAACAAGCGACTGGCTTCAAACATGGCTTGCGCCAATTCGACCATTTTAGCACAAAGCTTTGTTTGCTCTATCTCTAGATTGGCTCTAGGGTAACATTTCTCATGATCTATTACATTGGGCCCTTCTTGGATTCTTGCCTGATATGCTTTAAGCATCATGTCTAGATCTTCAGGAGTGGGATCGGCTAGGAGTGATCCTACTCTGGGTGGTGGGTGGGTTAAGGGTGGTGTATTGAAAGGTTGGGGAATGGAAGAAGATGGATTGGCGGGTAAAGGGGAAGGTGGTGGAGGGGTGGTGTGAGAGTGGTTTTGAGATGCGAGTTCACTTATCTTTGCTTTGGTTTCTCTCAAGCTTTCTTCAAGTTCGCTCATTTTCTATGACCATTGTCTTTTCATTCTCTCCCAGCTATCTCTCCATGCTCTTGTCCTTTTCTTGGTTATACTCTCTGTCTCACTAACCTCAGAACTCTTTTCCTGTACTACTCCTTGAGTTTGTTGCAAGGCTTGGGCTCTAGTGACCACATGCATTGGGGCTGTGGAAGTTATACTTCCCGTAGAGTCTACCACTAACCCAATGACGTTGATAGGAGTGATTTTAGGCATGTTATTAGGGTTCTTTGGGCAATCTCGTAGGAGATGCTCTTTTCCGCAGTCTTGACAGAAACCCTGAATTGTCATTGGTTGGGGTTGTGTAGGGGCAGGCAGTGGACAATCACGTATAAGGTGATCTCCCTAACATCTGAAGCATGGTCCTCTAGGTAATGGGGTTCGTACCTGCCTAGGTTGAGGTCTAGAGTTGGGGTTTGTGTACATGACATTAGCATACTCAGGCTCCCCACTATTTTCACTTGGGTCCTCATAATAGTATGACTCGTTATGCTCGGGTGACTGCATGTAGTAAGCCTGTGGGCTATCAATATGTGTGGAGTCAAAACTATGGTCACTTGGATCACTATCTGATAGCAATGGGGTGACTGGGACTATGGCTCTGTTCGGATTTTCTTCAGCAGATGCATATTTCACTAGGATCACATTGGTTGGAGCAGGGGGTTGCTGCACTAGGACTGGTTGAGGTCTCTGCTGCCCTTGATAAGGTGGCTGATAAGGTTGCTGTGGCCTGTTGTATTGTTGTGGTGGGTACTGATTCTGGTATCTACCTTGTTGTGGATATGGCTGAGGGTAATTTTGCCTAATAGTTTGTTTGTTATATGGGCAGTCCTGTGCAAAGTGGTTGGTGTACCTTCGCTCTATGGTGCAGTACTGGCTACTAGGATTCACTTGGGGTTGGGCCATAATGGGACATACATTTGCCATATGGTCACCTCCACAAGTGTAGCACCGCTAACTGGGGCAAATCTTGGAATTTGTTTGCTAGAGACACCTAGTTTTTGAGCTACCTTCTCTACAAGTTCCTCAATGGATGTGGATTGACCAGATGTGAGGCTACTAGAGCTATCCAAATCCTTATAGATTTTTAATAGTTCTAACTCCTCACCTAGATTATCCTCAATATCTATGCACATGCGCACGCACTCTTCTATAGTTCAAGGGTCCTTCAGATACACATATGACCTGAGCTTGGTGCTCAACAATCCATCTAAGAACAAAGCCACTTGCTTGGCTGGTGTGGGTAGCTCAGGCATCAAGCACCTCTCTAGGTATTGCCTAAACCATTTTCCTGCTAGTCTGACCGTCTCTTGAGGTGTTTGCTTGAAGCTATGAATTAGTGAGGAAGTGTTGTGCCTTATGCCGCTCTTAGAAAACTCAATGATAAATGCCTCTAGGGGTTGGTCTATGTTTCTAAAATGCCTCTCGTTCAGTGGTTGAAACCACGTAAGGGCAGTGTTCCTAAGGGTTAGACCAAAAGCATTATATTGTGTGAATAGGTCCTCTACCTGTTCAACTTTCAAGACTTGCCTAAATTCTGCCACATGGTCATAAGGGTCTCCAGTGCCATCGAAGTAATTCTTCATGGACTTCACCAGTTGAGTTGGCCTCAGGGTCCTAGTGTGTTCTCTCGGCCTTGGCAAAGGAAAATCATCAGCATTTCTTTGGTTCCTTGGGTCTCTAAATGTCTCGGTTTCTTCTCTATCCATCCCTGTTCTCCTTCTTTCTCTTCCCTGGGGGTTGGCAAAGCTTACTTCAGGTCTATCTCTACTTCTATCTCCTTGAGCTCCATGAGCTTGGGAGGTGCCAGCTCCTTGGTGACTGTAGGACATATTGGACCGTGGTTGGGTAAAAACAAATTCACCCTTCCATGTGTAGGCATGTCTGCCATGCTCGGTGACCACGAAGATCCTCTCTGATGTATTGTCTAGGTAGGTTACTTTGCCTAGGCTATCAGGGTCTTTAAACTCATAGATTGTGAGAGCACTTACTTCCTGAGGCTGGGCAGTTTTATACCTCCAAAAAGCCTCATTCGTTTCTCAGTTTAAAAGCAAATCTATGCTTTTATTATTCTGTGGAATCCACTCTGGAGTCATGATTCTGGTCAAGACGGATTTACCACGGGGAGTTCTTGGCTCTCTCTCTCTAAATTCCCTTGCTCTATATCACCCATGTCAGTCTCCGCAATCACATTTCCAAACTCATCTGTTTTATCAGGAAGTGTGGTGACTACATATATAGTCCCCTCTTTATCTAGGTATGCTCCATTCTCGAACTTGACTACCGGGTGTTCTAGTCCATGGGGTTAATCGGGGTTCTTAATCTGGACCACAGATCTTCTCAGGCCGTCTTCGTAGATGCGAGAACCTAGACGATTAGTCCTGATGTATTCCAATTGAGTCTTGTAAGGTCCTTTTGGCTTTCCCAGATAAGCCACCCCTGAACTGCCTACAGGTCTCTCCATGTTATAGGACATCTCAGAATCACTTGTTTCTGATCGGGGAGTGTATGGGTAATCACTCAAATGCTGGGCCCAAGACCTAGCAGTGTGATTGACGCTAGCTTCAGAAGATCTGAGGCTTTGTCTATCTCGGCCTAAGTGTCTGCCTGACCTAAGGTTCATATGCCTGGTTTCTCTACCCCCTTGGTCCCAAGTACACTCTCATTGCAGGTTAATTGGCACCAATCACTTTGTTCTTTTTAGTTGATTATTATGTTTATGATCTTGTCTGATATCACGTCGTTAGGAATACTTAAGTGAATTTCGCGCTTGATAATTGATCGATTCAAGTTTACTATTTTTCCCTTAGGGTTTTTGCACTTAAGTCCTACTTAATGCTTGCACTTGGTTGATTAGTTCTCTTAGACTTATTTCGTGCCTGAAGCTGACCTAATTAATTACCACACCTAAGTTGTACTTAGCCTAGGCTAGGAATTGACAAAGGAGGGTTGAGAGAACTCCCAACCTCAATACTCTGGTTGCTCAGACTACTACACCAGCCCAGGAAGCCTTCTCCCGATCACCCTGAGTATGCTCACCAATTATTGTGTGATTCTAAGACTGTGATCAAAAGGGTGTTGATGATGTCCTAGATGAAGCGGCAATCTATTTTGATACCAATTGTTGGAGTTTGAGGTCTATGGAAGCACGCGAATAGCAAACATGAGAATAAGAAGCTTAGAGCACAACATCTAGATCATTTGCGAGATCAATAGAACATATTTCAACATCTCGCATAATATTCCACAATTGCTTTGAAGTCAATATGTGGCACATTATCTATGCTTATACTAGTTAGTTAAAATCATCCAACTTATCCTTAGAAAGAATATACCATACATTATTATTTTTAGCCATGGCCAATTATTGTAGCTTGATGTAGAAAAAATACTATCTGTTGAAAATGTTGAATAGTAGCTTATTAGATTTTGTGCACTTGTAGCAAACTGAGGCACTTGTCCTTATGAACAAAATCATTGAAAAAGGTCTAAAAATAAGGGCAAAATAACATATGCAATCATTGAAATAGTGAAAATAGAGATTAAGAAAACTTGGATGCAATAAGCAATCTCTTCGAGCTCTTTCAAAGTAATTATTGAACTAAGAATGCTTGTAAAATTTTATCAAAATATGATATCAAGCTAATGGTATCAACAATGTATCTCATGAACCCCAATCTAGTGTGATACAAATAGTGTAATGAACTAGGAGCATTAGGACCACCAGAAGCTAGAGAAATAACTCTCCTCCTAACCTTATGCCTCTATATATAGCTCTCTTCAAGGGAGTGCCCTCTATGACAAGTGGATACTAACCATCCAAGTGTCGAACATACAACTACATGTGCACCGTGTCCTAGTGAATAGGAGTTAAATCAAGTGGATGCTTCTAGAAGGCTCTAGATCTCTTGGGGCAAAACAATCTGTCGGGTCTCTCATAGAACTTGAACCCAAGACCTCCTCCTTACCATTTATATGACTTAACCACTAGGCAAAGCTTCTTTTCTTATCTGCGAGAGCATAAGAACCTTAATTCTAGTTTTGACATCTTTTTCCATTCACACGAGTGACCAAACAATGTTCGATTTCATATATGATTGAGTCGTTCACACACTCAAATCATAGAACTACTTTATAACATTCTTCTCCCATTGAGAAAAAAATTTATGCTTATATATATATATATATATATATATATATATATATATATATATATATATATATATATATATATATATATATATATATATATATATATATATATATATATATATATATATATATATATATATATATAGTAATTGTAGGCACACCTCAGAGCCTCATGTTCCAACCTAGAAGAACATGTTTTCATCTCTATGATGTGATTCACTACTCCAAATGAATAGAGGAGAATCTACTAATTGATACCTATCACTCCATCACAATGGAAGTATCACTATGGTGAAGATCCACCTCATAAATGTCAATCCCTAGATATAAGAGGATGGTATGATGACCATGAGTGATAGGAGTGCAACTGTGAGCAAGTGAGAAGCACAAGAACATACACACACACACACACGAGCACACAGTAAAAAAAAAAAGAGTAGAGCAATGGAATCTTCTATTTAATAGCTCAAGAAAAGTATAAAATGCTCAAAGGAAAGCTCAATCTCTAACTTTGTCACCCAAAATGAGCTATCTATCTCGTTTTATAGTTTTTCACTAGCTAGTAGCCTAGCTCAGACCTAGTATTTGACCTAATAGAAAATTAGTTTCCTATGCTATTTTGGGGGCTCAACCAAGCTCCGAAAGTTATTAAATTTAAAATGTAGGCTCTAAGAATAATCCTCAAGCTTGAGGGCTCCTCGACTTGCAAAAATCGTGTTGGAAGTGTCAAAACTGGTTATATACAATGGGTATAGTGATGAAAATCACTCTTTATGAAAATGAAGTTCTCAAAATTTATTTGAGGCCCTAAATCATTGCTTGTCCTCCTCTGACTCCCTTGTCTACCCAAGCTTGTATACTCTAATTAGCCTAACAAGCTACCAAGCATGAGTGATATCATAAAAAATGATGGACTATATGCAGAGAAATGTGTTTAGCAAATCAACCAAGCATTCCGACATTTATGGGTCTTGATAGTTACAGACCAGTGAGCAAAGATGGATTAATATCTGATGATTGCGAGAGGCATTAATAATTAAACTTTGTAGGATTACAATAGACAGTATGTTGGATGTATCATGCTTTAAATCATAGGAAATGATCAACTATACAGTGAGAACAAACTCTGACAAGACCACTCTTCTGATGGAGTTATGACAGAGAAATGAGAATAAGAAGTAATGATCATGTATGTATTAAATCATGTAAAAGTACAATGTCATTGGCAATCAACCCTTGCTTAATGAGTGAGAAGTGAGTGAGCTATAGGTGAGCTCCTCTTCTCAATGAAGGTACATAAAAATGATCTCTGAATCTCGAGATAGATGCGGGTCTTTCACATCCTCTTCTTATAGTTATTGTTGGAGCCAAAAGATTTGAATTCAAGTTCAAATCTCAACCTAAAAGTAAATGCTAAAGTGTAGGACTGAATCTCTCTTGAATCAACTACCAAATGATACAAGATTATGTGCTTCATAACTCGTCGTGGGTATATTTCACTTTTACAAAAGTAAATGTGAAGTAGAATTACAAGAGGTTGAACATATGAAGCCTTCCAAGGGTTATGCCATTAAGTTAAGCATAAGTGAAATGATCAAGTATGTAGGCTTGGGCTTAATTGCACCAATAGCTTGAGGGACATGCTTGTTCTTCATTGCTCCTTGATTTCTTGCAACCCAATCATCAATTTGAACCTATTCATCTTTGTTCCATCCAATGCTTTGGTGAGTATATCTGCACATTGTAAATGAGTTGATACATAGGATAATTGGATATCCTTACTAAGCAACTTCTCCCTTACATAATGATAGTACACTTCACAGTGCTTAGTCCTTGCATGGTATATATGATTAGCAGCCAAATGAAGTGAACTAGTGTTATCTCCAAAGATAATTGGAGTGTAGGAATGTATCTCCAAATCTACATATAATTGCTTAATCCACAGAGCTTCCTGAGTTAAATTTGCCAAACCTCTATATTCTGCTTCTGTGGAAGATAAGGCCACAGTTGGTTGCTTCTTGGATGCCCAAGATATGAGTTTTGAACCTACAAAAGATAGGTACCCTGAAGTGCTCTTCCTATCATCCTTGGAGCCAGCCTAATCTGCATTAGAATACATCTTTATATCTATGTCAGAAGTGAAGGGATAGAACAAACACTCATTCAATGTACCCTTTAGATACTTAAGCACCCTCTTTGCAGCTTCCATATGAGGCTTCCTTGGTACATGCATAAAATGACTCAATGTACTTACTGCATAGGCAATGTCTACTCTTGTTATAGTAGCATAATTAAGACTACCCACAAGTTGTTGATAACTTGTAACATCTTCAAGTAGTTCGTGTAGCAGATGGACAATACTATACTTTATGAATCATAAAGATGAAGTGTTCTCTTGTTTCAAGAAATATGTAGCACTTGTTGAAAATCAAACAGGAAAGACTTTGAAGAGGCTAAGGTCAGATGGAGGGGGAGAGTATTTCTCCCATGACTTTGATGCTTGTATTTACCTTTGGATACATGTAAAAGCTAGAGAATATAGAATCTTGTGAAGTTAGGGATCTGAACCCATGAATCATGTGGTAGAAGTAATCAATTCAAATCACCCCTAAAGTGTATGAACATTTTTAGGTGAGGGAAATTGATCAATATTCAAACTCACTAGTTGAGCATAAAAAGAGAAGCTTTTAGCCACGTGTGAGATGGATTCATTCTGAGAGCTATTGAGCTACACCATTGAGCATACCTTGAGCTCCAAATATGTATCAATAGCCCACTACACTTCCCTTGTATCATGTGCTCATTAGTATACATAATTTTATACATTTCTTCAAGATCATTTTTGTCTACTGCTCTCTATTGCATCTTCATCAATTTAGTGATTTTGTGGAAGTGATTTCTATGTGTATACTCAGCCATTTGATGCACTTTAACTTGGTATAGTTAGAAGAAAGAATGTATATATGTCAAGTTTCATTATTTTTGGTTTAGCTAAGCTTGAGATATGAACTCATGATGTTGACTATGTCTACACATCATCTTGCTCTTGAAATGTTGGGATGACCCCCCTGAGTTGCTAAAGTCATTTCTTAGTGTATAGTGCTTCTAAGATCATGAAATAACTTGCTTTAGTTAGCTATATACTTTAATTAGATGTGTGCAAAATTTGTCTAGTCAATTCATACTAGGTTGTGAACTATGACCAAGATACTGAGCACCTACATTCCCAAAATAGAAAGGTTTCTTTTATTCCTTGCATATGCAAGTTATCTGTTTTGGTGCAAACTTTAGGGGATGATGTTCCAAAGTACCTAGTGGTTATAAATGCATTCTTGTGAATCCAAAGGATTCTTCTAAGCATCCCTGGAGTCAACTTGGCAGGTGTAGAGCAAGTTTTGTGCCACACTGCTCATATCCAACCATCTCCTCAAAATTAAGATATATATTTTTTAAGTATATCTATCAAGAATGCCAATTCTTTTATCTAATGACTAAGATTTCTATTCTATGAACAGTCGCAACTAGTTCAAATTTTTTATGCACAATGAGCTTTTATCTATACTCAAAAAAATGCAAAATAGAAAGAATATGGATCCTAGATTACATCATCAATCGATGGTCCCATATCATAAGGTTGAGGGATCCTAAAATACATTTTGCATTTTCTTTTTAGGAGATATGTCTTTGATGTGCCTAAAAACACTCACTTATATAATTGATTGGTATTTTGGATAGTAGAATTCGGTAGATCTTGTTCTAGACCAAGCTTCCCATCACCCTCTCCCCCAATCACATCCCAAACTCTACAAGCATCTTTTCACTTTGCTCAAAGTGATTGTTTCCATGGGGAAGGTAGTTTTGATCACAAAAAATAAAACTTTGAATTCCATGAATTTCAAATGCATCTATGCAGCAATCATTTATTTATATTCTCATATCACCAACTTTTTTAGCGTCTAGATCCAAATCCAATTGCGATTATGGTTGTTTTGCATTAGTTTTGAAGTTCCATTATTGACTAGGCTACCATATTGAGCTTGCTTATCCATTTTCAACTCTCATGTACTCCTTGATTTCTTTTTCCCTTTTCTTGAACTTTGATTACATGTACCAAAAATTTTTTGTATGTTCATGTTACCTATATGCTCCCCTCACCACTACTACCACTCACCACTTAATCCATAAGCCATTATTCAACACATTGCAAGATGCACTTGTGACATGATAATTCACATTAACACATGTTGGGGCTTCTTTCACTAATTAAGCATGAAGATATGAAGACATGACTGAGGTATGTAACCCTAGACCATATGAAACGCATGCGACAGAGGACCGAAAGATCTTTGGACAGATAAGTCACGTTACATCGAAACTGAGCTTGCCTTTTGACTTCCAAGCTTTGAAATCAATCTACTCCTCATCCTCTGAGCTGATGTCTTCTGGTAGGTGTTGATCTTCTTGAGTGAGGGTTGGAAAATCATTTTCCAAATCATATGGTAACTTGACTTTCTTGCAATCATCTTCAAACCATGAATTATTCTCATCAAATACTACATCCTACTAACTATGAATGTTTTGTTATTGGGATTGTATAGTCTATATCCCTTTTGGTTCTAATCATACCCAATAAATATACATTTCTCAACCTTAGGGTCAAGCTTCCCTCTGACTTGTGATGGGATGTGTGCATAGGCAATGTACCCAAATATTTTGCAATGATCCAATGAGGGTCTCCTGCCATTCCATGCTTCATATGGTGTCATACCATCCAATGATTTGGATGGAAGCCTATTGATCAAGTATGTGGCTGTGGAAACAACCTCTGGCCATAAATAATTAGGTAATTTTTTCTCATTTTACATAGACCTAGCTGCTTCAACAATTAACATGTTCCTTCTCTCTGCCACTCCATTCAATTCAGGAGTATACCTAGTTGCTACTTCCCTCTTTATGCCTCTGTCTTGTAGAAATAGATCAAACTCATGTGAAAAGTACTTACCACATCCATCAGACCTGATTCTCTTCAAGCTCCTTCCTATCTAGTTTTGAACTAGTGCCAAATACTTCTTGAAACATGTAAATACCTCATCCTTATGCTTCATGAAATAGAGGATTGTCCACCTATTGTAATCATCAATAAATGACACATACTACCTTGAACCTGAGATGGATGGATGTTTGCTAAGACCCCACACATGAGTGTGCACAAGCTCCAAATAGTCTTCATGGATGTATACTTTTGTGTTGAATGGTTGCCTGGCAATCAACCTATCAATTTCTTCTTTTATTTTGGTTGCATATGTATCATTATATGTGTAGGGCTTCTATTTGGTGGGCTTGGTATCAACAATCATGGGTATCATATGAGAGAAAATTTTTGGATCTACTCCCTTCAAGTCTCTATAGTGCCATGCAAACACGTCCCTATATTCCCTTAATAAAGCTACAAGCTCTACTTCTTCTTCTACACTTAGGACTTCTCCTATGTATGTACAACGTTCTTCATTCCCTTCAATAGTGACTATAATTTTTTTGGCCTTTTCTTTATTATCATATGATTCTCCTGTGGTGGCCTCCTCTTAGGCATTCGTATCAAAATTTTTTGGTCTTCAACTTCATATTTCTTGAAATTTTTTGGTACTTCAAACAATGATTCCTCCTCTTCTTGTTTCATTGCTTTTCTTTTCTTTTTCTTTTGACTACTCTCACTTCCATCCTTTGAATTTACCGTTTTAATGCTTGTGAGAGGTTCTTCTTCTTTTTGGTTAAACATGCCTACGTCTTCTAAATATTGATTTTCCAAGTTAAAGCAACCATTCATCACAATGGACTCTAGATCATCGTCATCCTCTTCTTCTTCTATGACTTCAGTAGGGTGACACTCTTCTAACAAGGACTGACACACGAACACTGAAATATCATAACCCTCCTTATCATAATGAGGTGTACATTGTTCTTCATTGATCGCAATGTCCATGGTGGCTAAGATTTCTCGCCAGCCATGAGGCTCAAATTCCTCATCTAGAAAGATCATCGGTGTGTAGGCTGGGTCTCTAACTGGTCTATCTCCTGACGAGGCTCCTTCTTCTCTCGCCTTTAAACATTTTTCCTCTTCCTCTGCGACTTTGCACATCCACAAGTGAGTATCTTCATGCATCCAAGATGGATCAGGTGAACTTTCAGAATGCACAGAGATTGAATCTTCTTGCACTTGGTGGATAGGATTCCACTATAGGGGTGGTACATCTCTAAAGGTATAATCCTTTAGATTGACCTTAGTGGTGACCCCTAAGTGTTGCAAGTACAAGGAGATGGTTCCCCAATCCTCTACTATTTGAAGTTGGTGTAGGAAGGGCCTTCCTAGGATCATCTCATAGACATCATTTTTACCAAAGTCACATATAGCAAAGGTATGTTCAAACTCTACACCACAAGTGGTTAGAGTGATCCCTTCTAGTAATCCTAGAGGTCTTTCAACATGGCCATCAGCCATTTGAAGCTTCATTCTAGTTGGTCTTAATGCGGGTTTGCCCCATTGCTTCCACAAGGAGGTGGTTGCAATTGCAACACTTGCACTTGAATCTATGATCGCTTTGGTTGTGTAACCTTGGTAGGTGATTGGAAGATAAGTATTACCTTCTTCACCTTCACTCATGTCTCCTATTTAGTCTAGAGGTATCTCTGGTACTTTTTTCTTAGAGCCTTCTTTTAACACATTGGAATCAAGTTCAGGAACTTGATTCGCCACATGCTTCCATAGCTCTGGTTTTACTTTGAGCAACTCTTCTACGGTGAGATGACACTGAACCTTAGTGTTCTTCATGACATCAATGTTCCTTGGAATCACTGAGTATTCATGTCTTACCTATATTGTGGGAGCTCTGATAAGAATTAGATTCAAAATCTAATCTTTCTTCTTCATGTTGCTCCACTTGGTCTCCGTAAATAGATGGAATGTCTTGGGGAAATTGATCATGAAGATCATCAATTTTAGGAATAGGAGGGGGATTATCTTTCTCCTTGGCCCATTTCTCTTCTTGTATTTCCCGGAAGAACTCTTGAGGGTACTGTTGAATTGAAAGAGGTGTTTCCCCATCCATGGAATCAGGAACCTCAACTTTCGTAGGTGGTGAGCTTGTATTGTGATAGCCTGTCCTTGACTTGGAGATGGTGGGTGGGGACATTCACGAATGAAATAGTCACCCTTACATTTAAAACATGGTCCTCTAGGGGCTTTTGGTCTCATTTGTCTCAATTGGGGCATATGGTTAGGATTCATATACATGACATTGGAGTATTCGGGCTCCCAATTTTGTTCCATCGATGGTGCCTCGTAGTGATAATGATAACTCTCACTATGCGCAACTGACTATGTGTAATAAGCTTGTGGACTATCTTCATAGGAGTAGTCAGAATTATGAGAGATGGTCATTTTCTAAGACCAAAGGGGTCACGAACACTAATGCTCATTAGGATTCTCATGAGCCATTGCATACTTAACTGGAATCACATTGTAGGAGCTCTTGGTTGGCTTCCTAGGATTGGTTGTGGCCTATATGGTGCCTGATACTATTGTTGGTACTGAGGTTGATATTGCTATTGTGGCCTATAATACGCTGTTGGTATTGGTTTTGATACCTACCTGGCTGGTAAGACTGCTGATAATTTTTTTTGACAGCCTGTGCCTATTGTATGGCAATCTTGAGCCATGTGGTTTGTGCATTTTCTATCTATTGTGAAGTATGGAGCATTCAAGTTTCCTTGGGGTTCAGCAATCATCAGACAAACATTAGCCATATGGTCTCCTCCACAGTTGTAACATCACTTCAATGAGGTTACCCTTGGTGTTTGTCTATTTTGAACTCCTAGCTTCTTGGCAACTTGCTCAGCTACTCATCTATCTCTGTGGAGGTCTTGGAGGTATGACTAGTAGAACTGTCAAAATCCAGATAGATTTTGGACACTCCTAACTCGTCACCCAAGTTATCTTCTATGTCTATGCACATGTGCACACACTTCTCTATGGATCTAGGTTCTTTCAAGTGCACATATGATCTCAACTTTGTGCTTAGTAAGCCATCTAAGAACAAAACCAGTTGTTTGGCTGGTGTGGATAACTCTGGAATAGGGCATCTTTCTAATATTGTCTGAACCGTCTTCCCGCAAGTTGCAATGTTTCTTGGAGTGTCTGCTTGAAGTTGTGGATCAAGGATGATGTGTTATGCCAGATACCATTCTTGGAAAATTCTACAATGAATTCGTCTAGCAGTTGATCTTTATCTCAATTGTTGCGACTGTTTAGTGGTTGAAACCAAGCTAAGGTAGTGCCCTTGAGAGTCAAACCAAATGCCTTGAACTGGGTGAACAAGTCCTCAACCTGTTCAGCCCTTAACACTTGTTTGAACTCGGCCACATGATCATAAGGATCTCCTGTCCCGTCAAAATAGTTCTTCATTGCCTTGACCACTTGGGAGGGTCTAAAGGTTCTTGGGTACTCTCAGGGCCTAGGCAATGGAAAATCATGTTCATCTCTTTGATGCCTTTGTGCTCTATGTCTCTCTCTTTGAGGTCATTCATTTTCAAATCGTGATCCGTCTCTACCCCTAGTGTTTGCAAAGCTTACTTCAAGTCTCTCTGCCATGTGACATATTAGATCTTTGTGGAGAGAAAATCAATTCACACTGCCAAGTGTATGCATGCCTATCATGCTCTGATACCAAGAACATTCTCTCCCATGTGTGATGTAGATAGACAACTTTGCCTGGCATCTCAGGATCTTTGAACTCATAAATGGTGACGATTGGGCTGGGTTGATCTGGCTTGAATCTCCAAAAGGCTTCCTCTGTTTCTCTATTCAAGAATAGTTCCATGCTTTTGTTGTCTTGAGGGATCCAATCAAGAGTGATCACTCTGGTAAAAACTGACTTACCTCTAGAAGTCTTGGGTTCTCATCCTACATCTCCTTGCTCTAGGTCTCCTATATCATTCTCAAAAATGGTTTCCAAGCTCATATGTCCTGTTTGGTAATTTAGTAACCACATATGTAGTTCCTTCCTTATCAATGTATGAACCCTCTTCGAACTTGACCATTGGATGTTCAAGCCCAAAGGGTTGATCAGGATTTTTGAGTTGGACCATTGATTTCCTCAGGCCATCCTCATATATGTGAGAACCTAATCGGTTGGTCCGAATATATTCCAATTGTGTTTTATATGGACCTTCTAGTGTTTGTAGATTGGTAGTTCCTGAGCCACCTCCAGGTTTCCCCATGCTAAAAGACATTTCTGAATCACTTGTGTCTGAACTTAGTACGTAAGGATAACCACTTAGTTGTTGTGCCCAAGACTTAGCTGTATGGTTGACACTTGCCTCAGAAGATCTAATGCTTTATCTATCCTTGCCTAGGTGTCTACCAGATCTCAGGTTCATAAGCTTTGTCTTCTAGTCCCCAAATTCCCCTTTATATTGCTCAAAATCCTTTAGAGCCCCCTTGGTTTCCTAATCCCACGTGAGGGTTAACTTCAAATTAGTCTATCTGAAAATCAATGTGTTACTCTACTAGATTCGAAACGAGCTTTCCAATGAGCTATAGATCTCAAAAAATGGACTTTTGATGAAAAAGTTATGCCAAATCAAGCTCTTGGGGGTCAAAACAGGGAAATAGGATCTTATGAGAAAATCATGATTTTGATTGAAAATCGCGATCTTGAACAACCTTGGAAACCACGATTTTGAGTGATAATCGCGATCTTGAGAAATCCCCAAAAAATGCAATTTTGATTGAAAATTGTGGAAAACATGATTTTGAATGAAAATTGTGAAAAATGCGATTTTGAATGAAAATCATAAAAAACACGATTTTGATTGAGAATCATGCAAAATGCGATTTTGAATGAAAATCATGACAAATGCGATTTTGAGTGAGAATTGTGAAAAACACGATTTTGAGTGAGAATCGTGAAAAACATGATTTTGAGTGAGAATCGTGAAAAATGAGTTTCTGACAGAAAATCGTGTTTTTGGGAAAATACCAATCTTGAGAATGATTAGAAAACCGTGGTTTTTATTGAAAATCATGGTTGTTCAAAATCGTGTTTTTGGCCTGAAAATCGCAATTTTGAGAATGACCACAAAATCATGATTTTGATTGAAAATCGTGTTTCCCCAAAATCATGTTTTGTGAAAATCGCGATTTTGACTGAACATCATGTTTTCTCAAAATCGTGTTTTTGACATGAAAATCGCGATTTTGAATGAACATCGTGATTTTGCTCAGAATTGTGTTTTTACTTGAAAATCGCAATTTTGCCTCAAAATCGTGTTTTTTGAGAATCGCCAAAAAAATTACGCTTCTAAGAATGACCAAAGAATCATGTTTTTGAAAAACTTAGAGAATCGCGATTTTGAGCACAACCAGAGAATCACGATTTTGAGAATGACCTCAAAATCGTGTTCTCTTCAGAAGCTTTTAGGTGCGAAATAGAGAATCGCGATTTTCAAAAATTTGAATTTTTCACAAAATCGCGATTTTCATCACAGAATCGCGATTTTTTAAGATTTTTGGCAGGAACTTTGAATGTCAGCGCCGAGACCTATGCGTCGAGCATAGGGTCATGGAAATCATAGAAACTTGCACACACAAGCACTTTCTCTCTCCCTCTCTCCTTCTTGCACACCCACGAATGAAAAATGAGGTGAAAATGTAGAAAATGAAGTGAAAAACGAAAAATTTCAGTGAACATGAAGATGGAAGAAGATGGAGATGGTGACGATGATGAGGATGAAGAAGAAAAATCAGAAAAATAACAAAAAATAACTATTTTTTACCTTCCAACATTGCAAATCTACGATGTTACCATCATAATGCTCATCCTCAAAGCTCTCTCCCCAGCAATGGCGCCAAAATTTGGTGTAGCTCAAGCGTAAGCACCACCTTCTTTACTTGTCAATCCACAAAGACATGAGGACTGGTATGAAGACCATGAGCGAGTGAAGGCACAAGTGCATGAGTGAAGCACACAAGCATGCACACACATACACACACACACGCACAAGGCAAGATCAAAGAGAGGAACAATATGGATCAAGATTGTGCTTTTTGAGTTCTTGTAATGGGGGCATCACTTTTTTGCATCTCTCAAAATCAATAAAGAACATAGGCTCATCCAATAGCTTATGGAGCCCTAGTTCCTTCCATCTTTTGTATACAACTATAGATCTTTGGAACTTATAAAATTCTTGGCTGAGTACTGCATATTTGAACTTCCCTTTCTTTAAAATGAATATGTGCTTGCCCGATATTTTGATGTAGTCTTTGAGTTGCTTTTCTATCTACTCCTTTTCTAGAAGCTCCTCTCCATCTCATTCTTCTTCCATTGTTTCTTCAGCAGCTTCACCATCTAGGAACCAATTTCCCCTAGAAAAAGCCATTGTATCCACTCTTAGATTTACTATAGGAAGTCCTTTAGTCATCTTGCTGCAAAATAAGATCACAAAAACTCCATAATAATAAATAAAGACTCCACATATTAAATTCTTCTCATCACAACAAGAAACAAGAAGTCTTCACCACTCATCACATGCTCTCATCACTCCATTCCACAATAACTCTTCGTGTGCCTATCACATTCACGCAAGGTCTTTCTTTGGTAACTTCAATTGAGAAAATTTTGAAAATAATAATAATTTGGAAACTAAAATAAATAAGATAAGATTAAATAAGAATACAAACAACTCACACACTTCTCCTATACCTTGGTTCGTCCTTAAAGAAAAAAGTAAGAAATTTATATACATATATTTTTTTCTTTTTCTTTTCTTGTGTATTTTTAAAAGATTTTTCTATATTATTTCCTTTTTTCAAATTTTTTTCGTGTTTCTTTTAATAAAAATAAAAATAATTTCCTATTTGTCTCCCCCTCCTAGCTCTTTTACACATGTTGAAAGAGCTCCATTCAACATATGGGTTCTGAAAGATCTCATGCCTAGCGAATGCATGGCTTTCTATTGTAGCTCTGTTTATGCTTACTCTAGATATGCAATGATCTTGATGGTGCAAAATGAGGGACTTAATTATTTTACTCAAGTGATTTCTTAATGAAGAGTTTTTTCTCATATTTTTTCTAGTTTTTGTTTGTTGTTGAATTTCAATTTGAAGTTCTTCCTTTGGTTTCTTCTTTTGGTATCATCTCTTCTTTCTTTGCTTGATTTTTTATGCTTCTTCTTTTTCTTTTGTCTCTTCTTTTTTGAAAATATTTGAAAATACTATGTTGTTTGTTTTTTTGGTCTCCAAATTTGTTTTATCTTTTCATATTGTTGATTTTGTTCCTAAAAATATTTCTATATTTTCTATGTTTCTAGATTTGTCTTAGGTTTTGATAGATTTTTCTATGTTTGTGCTTTCTCTGGATCTATTCTTTAGTTGTATTGTGTTCCTAGGTTTACTTTTGATGTGTTTGTGCTTTTTTCCTCTTTCGATACTTCACATGACTCTGCCTTTTCCTCTACTGAGAATTTGAATGTTCCCATGTCCACTTTGTATAACTGGTTTTTTGATCGGTTGGTCAACAATCACAACAAAACTTAGATCCTCCTCTACTCCTCACTTACTCATATCACTTTCATTAGGGTACCATGTTCGTATATCAAAGATGAAGACTACATGGAGTTATGTGTCCTTATTCTCATCTTGATGCCATGGGGATGAGCATTTGCATGCTATGGTGCGATATGAGTGCGAGCTAGCATTAACTCGGCAGAAGCACTCTTTTCTTTTGTTTTTGGTACTGAGAGAGTGTGAGGTAGCGTTAAGTTGGCAGAAACACTCCATGTGGATTGTGAATGTGAGATAGCATTGATACGACAGAAGCATTCACTGATTTTTCTTTTGTGTGTATGATTGGAATGGTGGTTGATATGGCACTATGGGATACATGCCTTCATGTTCATTTCAGTCTTCATATATGGTTATTTGATGCTAATCATACTAATCCAAAACGACAAGCTCTGCTTGATCATTATTTGTTGATTTTTTTTGTAGTACTTATGGAGAGAGGAATATGTTGAATAGAAGTAAAGCTTGCCGATGATAAAGCTATTATTGGATGAACCATCCCTCTTACCAATTTGCATAAATTTGTATATCAAAATGATGTATTGTAAGAAGACATATGACACTGATGTATAAGATGAAGCTATGTAATTATGTCCCTCTTTTACTTCATGTTAATGCATATAGAAGGGCAGACTATGGGCTGTATGTAATGCACTTGCATAACTTGGATTAAGTTCCAGGCACTTTGCTTGGAATTACACATTTATCCTAGTTCTGGACTTATTAAGGGAATTATCTTACCTTCCATACCATGGATTTGGGCCATGCACTTTGGTTGGTGGATAATGTTTCATAGGGTAGTTGCATATAGTAACCCTAGGACATTGGTAAGCACTGTGTGGGATTCGAGTCCACCGTGTGTGCCAATGTTAGATGAGTGTTAGAGGAGCATTGTTTTAATCATCTTGTGGTTGGGAATTATTATTAAAATGCATGGACTAAGGTCTATTTGAAGGCTTGCCTAAGGGTTTCCATGAGGAGGTGTGAACCCCCTCCGAAAAGGTACATCATACTTGTATATAAATATGGCTTCAATTAAATAAAAGAGCGTGCATCTTGGAAGTCGTGTCTTCTACTCTGTCGGTTATGGTTCCTTCTCTCCCTTTTTAGTTTCTTTGTATATGATTGTCATCTTCTTCCTATGCAGGCGGCTATGACGAATCTTTTTCCCTGTACAAAGTGGATTAACCATTCCTCTTTTTAACAGAAGCCATTTTATTCATTTCTTGATGAGGTCCTTGTTTCAGATATTGCACTATATGTTCACTCCATTTTGGGTTTTCTTGAGACCAAAACAAAGTTATTAGTTGACCCCTTTACTTATTTATATAGTTCCCACCTTGAGATATATATCTATCCACATCTCTCCTTGGTTGGCCAATGAGCTCATATTCGTGCCAAATTATTTAGAGTAACAGTCTTTGAAGCATGTAAGCATGGATTCCAAAGATGTGCTTTCTCTATATACATTTTTTGTTCTTCTTCAGGTACACAATATTCCAAGACTCTTGTCTTATTCAGATGATGGCTAAAAGCATGTTAGTGTTTACAAAAAAGTGAAATCTAGGATATTGTTAATTAGCTGAAAAAAGCTGACAATTCTTAGCTAAACATCTACGTATGTCTTATTAAAATAGAAAAGTGGCAGGGGTGAGGGTGCTCATGTTCTATAGTGGAGCATTGATGATGGACGACATCATTATTGGGAGATTTTTTTGGGGGCTGCATCCTGAGTGGGGAATATTGAGAAAGATTTGTTTTCAAGGAGGAAGTTCATGAGATAGAGAAAACATGATAGAGTTTAACAGAGAGGAAGAAAAGGGAGGAGAGGAACGATATGCAAATGAGGTAAACCTTTTGGATGAAGGGAGGAAAGAATATAAATCAGATATGCTCTGAGGGAGGAATGCAATAGGAACATCTAGAGAAAGGCATGAAAAGGAAGAAAAATGAATTCAATTAGGAGTATTCATCCTTCTACAGATGAAGAATTTATCATGAGGCAAAAAACTACAAGGGTATAGTAGTGGCATTCATCATCATCAAATGTGCTATGTTGTGGTAGAGCTTTGTTTCCTTGTCTTTTTCAAAAACATCTACTATGAATTTGAAGTGTTTCATCTTATTATTCTATTAATTAGCAATCAAGTACCATATTGCCTTGACCTTTATACTAAGGAAATTTCCCATAAAAAATTGTGAAAGAGATGGATAGTAATGTTGGAAAATGCTAGAAATTTTGAAACTGCTTTATCTACATTTGTGGGCTCTTGATGCTAAATGTATCCTAACTGCATAAAAATCTCTTATTTTTTAAGTGTGATTCCAATGCATTTTTGTTACTAGAATTCCTTCTCAAATTGAAGTTCCAGAAAAGAGTACATAAATTTCAAGGCAAGAATTGCAAAGTTCTTGGCTCTGCACCGCTGCCATTGAGGAATATAATGAATTCGTGTTTTTGATTCATATGATTCATAACATCTTTGTAAGTTTCCAATATCACGTGATGATGATAGATTGTATGGGCTATTATTGGATGTATGGTAGTATTAAAAAAAAGGTGCGCTTGTCATTGAAATGGTAGTTCTAAATTGATCAGAAACACAAATCTAATCACCTTGGTGAAATGTCTTCAACATCCTAATAGAGTTGAGATTACAAAATGTATGTCAAGATTTCTATTTGTGTTTGTTTCTTAATTGATGAAGTAATGCCTTCGTGTGGTTACTCACTAAATAATATGTTGTAAAGATTGGGTGTTACTATCATAGAGTAGCCACTATTGTAAAGATTGATGACAATGATTTTATGGTGATGTGTCTGCTCTTACCCCTTGTACATTTTGTACAATTCCTTCATTAATTTACTTTTTTCTTGTTCTCTCTCAAAAAAAAATCCAGAAGTTAGATACAAGTAACATCTAAGGTTGTGGATGACTATTGCAAGTTTAAAAGTGGTTTCACAATTTTCATTTAGTTTCATATTGTTCATTCATTGTATCTAACATCTGAGGTTTTGGATGATTGTTGTAGGTTTAAAAGTGCTATGATAAGTCTTCTTCCTTATTTGTGATGTGTTGATGCAGGACAATCTCAGACAACCAAATTGATGGAAGTTAATACAATATCAATGGTGGATAGTGATCGACAAGCATTGAGATGTTATTGGAAGGAAAAGAAAAGGAAATATAGAGACACGATAACATCAAGGCCAGACATTGATTTGGAGGGTAATGCTAATCGAAGTTCAAGCAACTTGGATGGCATTGTGGATAAGATCATCAAGTATTTTAACAATCAAACTAGGCACCTATGTTGTGAAGATAAAATCGAGACAATTAATAGGATGTTTTAGGGTCCATGTATTATCTTTGAAATACACTACAAAGTATGAGAAAGATTTATGATCAACTTGTGTTGAAAATATCAACATTGAAAATTAGATTAAATTCTAGGGTATTTGGAGTAAGTAGGAAAGTCGTCTATGATACAATTGGATGGTTAAGTGCAATTGAGTCTGATCATAGCTTTTTGAAGAGAACTAGTAGATTGACATGTACCATATGTATCACACAAGAGGTCAAGGATCTGATTATCATGTTTTAGAGAACAGAGATCAGGGTTTCACCAAATAAGAAGGATATAAGCAGGATCCGACTTGGTAGAAATCAATATTTGGAGCACCTTATTCACATCCTTGATGTATCTCAAGTAATCATATTCTCAGCTGTTAGTTCGTGGTTTTAGCTAATTAGAAATAGTGAAAAATTAATTAGTAATATCTAACTAAACATAAACTAACTAATATAAAATTTAACTAGTAACAAGCTAGTTCGTAATAGCCAATATGGTAACAAGCTAATAGTTAATAGTAGAAGTTATGCATACCTAGTTAACAAGTAACAAGGTAACAAGTAATAGTGAAAGTTATGCATACCTAACTAGCTACTAAAAAGCGAATTACTAATAGTGGATTCAAAAAAAGCTATTTGATAAGAGCTAATTAATAATAAATGCATAAGATCAAACTAATTACTAATAGCTGCTTGGTAGAAATAGCTAACTAGTAACAAGCTATTTAGTATCAACAAACGAAGAACAAGCTAAATACTCTTAAATACTTAGTAGGAATAGATAATTAGTAAAAAGCTACTTAGTATCAACAAACTAAGAACATGCTAAATATTAATAGCTACTTATTAGAAATAGTTAACTAGTACAAGCTAACTAGTAATAGCTAATGACAAACAACTAGCTAAGAACTAGCTACCTAGTAATAGCTAACTACTAATAAGCTAATTACTAACAACTAATAAAGAACCAGCCACTTAGTAATAGCTAACTAGTAACAAGCTAATTATTAACAGCTAATTACTAACAAGTAACCCAAAACCAACTACTTAGTAATAGCTAATTGGTAATAAGATAATTAGTAATAAATAATTACTAACAAGTAACCAAGAATAAGCTACTTAGTAATAGTTAACTAGTAACAAGCTAATTAGTATTAGTTAATTACAAACAACTAACCAAGAGCTAGCCACTTAGTAATAGCTTACTAGTAAAAGGCTAATTAGTAATATCCAATTACTAACAACTAACCAAGAACTAGCTACTTAGTAATAGCTAATTGGTAACAATCTAATTAGTAATAACTAATTGCAAACAACTAACCAAGAACCAACTACTTTGTAATAGCTAACTAGTAACAAGATAATTAGTAATAGCTAATTACTAACAAATAACCAAGAACTAGCTACTTAGTAATAGTTAATTGATAACAAGCTAATTAGTAATAGCTAATTAGTAGTAACTAATTACAAAAACTAACTAAGAGCGAGCTACTTAGTAATAGCTAACTAGTAGCTAATTATAAACAAGTAACCAAGAGCCAGCTACTTAGAAATAGCTAAATGGTAACAAGCTAATTAGTAATATCTAATTATTAAGAATTAACTAAGAATCATCTACCTTGTAACAACTAATTAATAATAAGCTAGTTACTTACAACTAACCAAGAACAAGCTACTTAGTAATAGCTAATTATTAATAAGCTAATTAGTAATAGCTACTTACTATTAAGTAACTTTAAACCAGCTACTTAGTAATAGCTAACTAGTGACAAGCTAATTAGTAATAGATAATTACTAACAAGTAATTAAGAATTAGCTACCTATTAATAGCTAATTAGTAATATCTAATTACAAACAACTAATCAAGAACCAAATGCTTAATAATAGCTAACTTGTAAGAAGCTAATTAGTAATAGTTTAAAATTACTAACAACTAACCAAGAAGCAGCTACCTAGTAATGGCTAACTAGTAACAAGCTAATTGGTAATAGCTTATTAGTAATATCACAAACAACTAATAAAGGACTAGCTACTTAGTAATAGCTAGCTGGTAACAAGCTAAATAGTAATAGCTAATTACTAACAACTAACTAAGAATCAACTACTTAGTAATAGCTAACTGGTAACAAGCTAACGCCTTGTGAGAACTAACCACTTAGTAAAAGCTAACAGATAACAAGCTAATTGAAGACTACTAATGTCCATTGTAATGCACATGGAGTTATTTATATGTTTCAAACAATGCCATCCAATAATAAGTATCCAACTTCAAAATTTTGAATCATTGAAGCCATATTTTGTTAAGATATTGAAAGATAAATTCACATGTTGTTGCATTTATGACATTCAAATGTTGTACATTAAGGATGCAATCAATCTCCTACATAAAGCAAGTTCTATTTTGCATAGTTTTCTTTGTAATTGTGACAATTTTATTTGTGAAGTAGGGTAGACATCAAGGTGCAATGCTTTAGGAACTACATTTTATCAATCAGCAACATTATAGAGATTATTCTATGTCCACGCGAGAATGATGTCATATTCCACTAGTACAAAAGTGTTTGGGTGAGTGCTCTGATTGTGGAGTCGGACATTTTAAGTGGTGTCTGAGAGAGACTAGCATTTAGGAATATCATATTCCTATAAAGATCTTTGAAGTTGTTGAGTCAATTTCATGAAGGACAAGTTCGTAAAAGGAAATAATTGCTAAAGAGGGATATGAGTTCTAAAGTTGTAAATGATTGTTTGAGAAAACTCTAAAGAAATCTATCAAGCAGAGTTTCATTTATTCATGGAAAGGAAACAAGTTTAAGATGAATGTTTCTGAATTTCTAGGTGATGTTGTGGTTTTAGTGGTTCATTTTGCATAAAACTATACATTTTGTGAGCAAAATGAAATACAATCTATGCATTGATGGTCTATACAGATAACTATTTTTGTGCATATCACATATTTTCATTTGGAGGGCATTCCTAAAAAGCTTATCCACTTCTTCATATCTAATGAAAAGAAGTATGACACCCATTTTGTGCAACATTGTTTCCAATTACATTGGCAATGGTTGAGAGAGCTAAACCTTGACATAAGCCAACATTAGGTATGATCAAATGGTGCAACTTCTGAATTTAAATCTAAACATCCATTTTACTTTGTAGGAAGATATCTAGGGCTAACATGCATGACTATGATATGGAACTTCTTTGAGTGAGGGCATAGGAATGGAGAACATGATTGTGTAGGTGCAATCATGAAAAAGGTGCTAACCTATGAACAACTTAAACTTGATGATCTAATTTTGAAGTGTGCTTCAGATATGGTGGAATTTCTTAGAGGACATTTTTCAGGTTCAAGAGGGAGAAATGTTGCAAAAGTCTTCTAAGAAGTGAAGATTGACAAAGTGAATAAGGAGAAGGCTTGGGATTGTAAGGGGATATCTCAAGTTTGGTCCTTCCATTTGATTCATGACTATTCAAGGCTAGATGACCATTTTATTAGTGTCAAATAACTAACATGTTATTGCTTTTATTGTATCCAAGGTTAGTGGAGAAGATGCATCAAAAAACACTCTCAGAATGAAATCCCTCTAGGATTGTGTGCAAGATTTTCTCAGAAATTTTATCTTTATGTTGGTAGTGATCTAATTAATTGTTTGTAAGAACAAGAGAAGAATCATGTTGATCAACTGTTTGGCCAAATTTTTTATGATAAATATTTCATTTGTCTATTAGACTTGTATAGGTACATGTATATAGTCCATTGACCCCTTAAAATTCCAAACCTTGATTGTATTTTAAACCTTACTCTTTAAAGACCCACCTTGTATATTGAAAACCCATATGAAACCATGAAAATATTCAGCTCGAGAAACCTAGAAACCCTAGAAATATTGACTTCAAACCGTAATGAGAAACCCTAGAACCCTTGGGTTTAGAAAACCTAGGTAAATAACTTCAAACTAACCCCTAAAAACCAATTCCTAACACTAGAAAACTCTCACCTTTAACCCCTGAAAAACTTATTTTGATGCTTAGAAAACCGTGATTTCTAACCTTAATTTAATTTAATTCTTTGTACATACGTGTGAAAAGGGTTAAAACCTTGATTAAAAAGGAAAAGGAAAAGGAAAAGGAAAAGAAGTGACTTAATAAAAATGAAAAATAAAAAGATAGTAAAATAAAAATAGAAAAAGAAAAAGAAAAAGAAAAACCAAAAGTAGAAAAAGAAAAACTGGATTTTATGAAAATAGAAAAGAAAAAAGAAGAACTTCTAAGAATAGAATGGAAAAATTAGAAGGATTTAAAATTTTAGAAAAAGAACTTCAATGAAAACTATAAATACATGCAAAGTGCTCATTAGGTTTTTCTATGATTTTCTTTTTAGGTACTTCTCTACTTTCCTTTTCCTTGCTCTCTCTCTCTCTCTCTCTCTATCTATTTATCTATCTATCTATCTATCTATCTTTCTCTCTATGTGTTATTAATAAATAGAATGCAAGAAAATCATCGTTCTCCACAAACTAGGTTCCTCTGCCTCCTTGGAGCCGGAGGAGGCCACATTCCTTTTCTCTCTCTCTCTCAATCTCTCTCTCTCAATCTCTCTCTTTCCACTTGCATTCTTTCTACCTGTGCTGATCTTCAAAGACATTATCGATCTCTTCAATCTCTATCTAAGCGTAGCATGCCCACTCTATTTCTCACTCCCACTACAAGTTTCTCTCAATCATTGCCACATGTCTCCAATACCATATCTCTTTAAGTTCTACCAAGATTCAATCCAATTGTCTCTCTCTCTCTCTCCCCTCCCTCTCTCTCTATTTCTCTTTCTATCCCATCTCCATAGGAGTGGCAATAGGTTTGCAGTCTTCAAGGCCAAAACGCTACAATAATGTGTCAATATATTTCATTTGACACAGAGCTATTTCGCCATCAACTTGCATAAAATTGATGCCCAAATAATGATGCAAATGCCCCAAATCTGACATCTCAAATGAGGCATGCAGATCAGCCTTAAAATCAGCAATATGCTTCTTATGAGGACCAGTCAGCAGCATGTCATCAACATACAAAACAATAATCAGAAGCATATCATTAGCATGCTTAAGATATAAGGTGCTTTCAGTTGGATTGTTCCAAAACCATGTGCAATCAGATAGGCATGTATCTTTTCATACGAAGCATGTGGTGCTTGCTTTAAACCATATAAGGCCTTCAACTTGCACACCTAGTTTTCATGCCCTTTGTGCACAAAGCCACGAGGCTAAAAAACGTACACTTCTTCATGCAAATCAGATTCAAAAATGAAATTTTAATGTTCAATTGATGTACATTCCAACCATGATGAGCTGCAAGTGCACAGATGCTACAATTTGGTAAGTAGGAGCACGGTCTCATCAAAATCAATGCCTCTTTCTTGAGCATAGCCCTTTGCAACAAGCCTAAACCTATATCTGTCAACTTTTCCATTTGGATTACACTTAAACTTGTATACCCACTTAGTGCCAATGGCCTTCTTGCCACGAAGAAAGTCACATAAAGACCAAGTACCATCTTTCATATAGCATCATATTCAGATTGCATAGTAGCCATCCAATTTTCTGAATTTTGTGCTTCATCAAACAAAACAAGCTCATTCTCATCACAAATACTAGAGGCAACCATAGCATAGAAATATGATGCAAATGAGGCACTATGACAAATGTGCATTTAATTTTCTATCACGCAAAGTCTCCACCAGTCATTTTGGCATAGTTTTTGCCTCCTCAACATCAGTTCTCTCATAAACATGCATCATGCAAATTTGCATCATAAATGGAATGATCTGCATCATCACATGAAACCTATAAAGGCTGAGAAGTTGCCTCATTAGGACTAGCACTAGACTATCCACCTGTAAAAAGAGGTAGCAAAGTGTCTGTTGACATTGTAGCATCACAACTCATACTTGTCAAACTAGGAAGCATCTCATGAGACCCAAATGTTTGCGTAGAAGCACTCAGCAGACGTAATGGCGCTTCATCAACGTATGATTAACACCGTTATCAACAAGAAGATACAACATAAACATCGCGAATGATGCACCTAATCGTAATCACAAGCATAATAACGACGTAATCATACATCAACGTGTCACAAGCGTTAGACAAGAAGAGAACAAGCACGCATACACATCATGACGACGAGAGAGCAAGAGTCTATCTACAAACTAACATAATCTCATTACTTCTCCAAAAGCTCTACCAAAAGAAGAGGTGGAGACCTCTTTATATACAAAATGGCAAAAAAGCATGCTATGTGGGATTTCTAAACTGAAAGGAGAATGAATCCCACTTATTCTCTAGTGTGGCACTCACACACACCTATACAAGAGTGCTTTATTAACTGAATGAAAAGTAGAAAAAGGTACAAATGATGATGAAAATAAAGTGGATCCAAGAAATATATGTTGTATCTTCAACACTCCCCCCCTCCTTGACTTTGTCGTCCTCGACAAAGCTTTTGCAAGTATGGAGCTTTTGTGGAAGAGTGCATAGGATCGGAGTTCCTTTTGATTTGCATGATCTGTGCACCATTGGAGTGCTTTGCTTTGTTGCTTTTCTTCATATTTCTTTTTGTTTGGAGTCGAGTGCTTTAACTTGGTTCTTTTGCCTCACATAGATGGAAGACTATGCTAGAATGCTTTGTATTTCTTTCTTTCTCTTTTTTTTTTTTGTAGTGGATGGATGAGAATGAAATGACGAAATGTAGATAATATATAAAAATAGATGAAATTAATTCATCTCTTCTTAGTCCATATGCATGAGTGGGGACTAAGGGTGCATGGGCGGAAAACAAAAAAGTGTCTATGCGCGGTCTTGTAATGTGACCCTATCTTATGCATACTCTAAAAAATGCATACAATAAAAAATGGTGCAAAAATGGATGGGTCTTGAGCAAAGTGCTCAAGGGTGAGGCGATGATGAGGCTTTCTCCAAATGTCCAACTCCAAGAGCCGCTTCTTTTCCATCAACCATTTGAAATGGATGATACCTTTGTCCACCATCCTAAAAAAAGAAAAATAAAAAGAAAATTTTTGAACTCTATGTACATGTGCCCTCTTTGTGCCCGGGTTAAACTAAGTGTGCCAAATGCTTGGCCTTTGGATGAGGCCCTATTCGCATGCATACTTGGTGTGCATCTTAAACATATGCTGTGCATTGGGCCAGGTTGGGTCTGACACCCATGGATGCTGCACGAAGAGGTTTTGGGCCACCAATATGTCTTCAGTTTGTTGGTCTTAGCCTTGAGGTTTCTCCTCGGATCTTTTCTAAGTGTTGGCTTTATTGCTTTGGATCCCTTGGTCAAAAGTGGTTGTTCTTGATGATAAGGCATGGTGAATCTAGACCGAAGATTACGAAGTCTCGTGTGAGAGGGTTGAGTTTGTATAAGAGCTTTCTTCAGTACCCATATCAATGGGTGATTTGATTGGGATCTAAGTAAGTTTTTGGCCACCCAAATTTGCTTTACATTACAAGGGAAATGTGACTTCTTTTTGATGTATGGGTTTTTTGGGCCTTCTATGTGAGTCTTTAGAATAAACTCATCTTTACATGGGGAGTTCAACAAAGGTTGAGTTTCTTTACATATATCATGCTCATGTAATGGATCATAAGGTTGCGTGGTTTGAGATTGATCTAAAGATTCAGCGATGCATTTATTTGTATTACACATAGAATCTCTAGATATCACTTTATCTTCCATAGAACTCATACAAAATTCGTGAGAAGATTCCAAACTTAGATGAAGGGAGGGCCCTTCCATATCCTCCAAGCACTTGGAGTCCTCCACTTCATCATTCGTCAAGGTTTCCTGTGACTTAATCAGAGAAAGGTTAGATGGAAAAGCATGAGTGGAAAGACTATTTTGTGGATTAAAAGTACAATCTTTGAATAGATGATTATGTCCACAATCCATACAATGAGGATAATCATCAGGATTTCCAAAAGACTCACTAGTGGGGATGGACATAATAGATGGACAAGATGCTTCAAACCCTTGATGCTCAAAAAACCTTTGAGTGCCTATGACCAAGTCTTCATCTATTCCATAACAAAAAATGTTTCCAAAAATTCCATAGCATTCACCACAATAGGAAACATAACTTGACCCATGCAATCGTAAGTTTCACCATTCATGAGGATAGAGGAATGAGTGGTTAGTTGAATGTTATCCAAAAAAATTGTCACTAAATCAATATGAATTAAATTCCACTCACAACGAGGGCTAATAAAAGCACTCATATTTCTACGTTCATGACCAATGAATATATTTACGAAAGTGTTGCTATATTCCCTAGTCGCAACTATGGAACCCACCCCTTTAGAAATTCCTCCAATTTCCTCTACCCCTTGCAAATTTTCTATATTTGTTGCACCTTGATCATGTGTGATCAATGCATGCATTTCATCTTTTTCTTCTTTCTTTTGTGCAACCTTTTCCCCCTTCATTCTTTCTTTTGCTTTTTTCTTTCCCATGTTTTAGAAAAATTTTTGGTTTTTTTAAGTGTTTTTTAATATTTGTTTTGGTTTTTTTTGTGTGTTTTTTAATGTTTTTTTGGAGATTTAATTTTTTGGTTTTTATGCAAACAATATGTGAAATAGGGGTTCACACAACAAAGTCAATGAAGATTACATTATTGTACAAACTAAGAGAGGCCTAAAAAAGATGATTCATTATGTTCTTATGAAGCATGCCATGCTTCCTCCCCTTAATAAAATAAGGATCTATATCATAAGAGAGAGGTATAGCCTTTTCAAGAAAACATATGTGATGTCCTTCAACCTGAAATACATATATGGAAAGCATCCATGTTTCCAAGGACCATTATCAACTTAACTCATAAACAGTAATTATGAAGATGTAGATATATAATCAGAACGTGATGACCTTAAATCTCATGAGTGGCTCCCAATTTCGGCCATCCTATGTTAATGAAAATGCCCAATACAATTATTGAAACTAAAAAAGATGGCCATCATAGTTTAGAGCTTATGGTTCCCACAATCTTTGGCCTCATCACCATAGAAACATGGATTTACAATTCCCTCTTTTGCCTTATTCTTATTACGGTCCCTTCATTTACTTTTTACAAAAATACCACAAAAAACTCGATATGAAGAGAAGAAATGATTTTTGCTCATAACCGTGTGCAAAGTAGTTAGCTAATCAATATGCCCCTTGATCTTCAATCGTGCAAAGCTTATTTTCAAAAAGGAAGGTTTTCTGTGCAAGGTGATTTTCCCAAGTCCTAAATAGGGGTGTGCCAACTTATGCCAATGCATCAAATTAAGTTCTTAATAAAACAGCAATCCGAATCGGAGAATGTAAGTCAATGTTATTCATATACTCACTCTAAAAAATATTGTCCTTGAAAATCTCCACATCTTTTTAAATATATATGATTGCTCCAAAAAAGCGTTCATTACTGCATCATTTTCTTCTTAAAAAATAAGATTAAAAAAGAGAAAGAAGGCCATTGGTGCGCAAACAGTTGGTTATCCAGCCGTGTGAATGGCAGGTGTATATACCATCCATAGTGTATACCTTTTCCCGTGGCCCACCATCTACGATTCTGTCATTGCTGGCAGCTGTGCATAAGAAAACAAATGCCTCCATTTAAAAACAACAAATGCCTCCAGACTAAATTCCGCAAATAGGAGCGTGACTCTATTTTAGTGTTTCTGAACTAGTATCTATTTAAAAATCGTTGATGGCACCGGATTTGGGTTGTTCTTTTATCGGTGCATTCCTGACAATTCTCAAGGGTTTTGAGCATTTAATAACAGTGTTTCTCCATCACAGGATTGGCATCCTAGTACGTCTACAGTCTACAAGTGTCGATTCCAACCGTCAAGGCACTCGCTTTCATTCACTCAGTAATCTAAAGAGATCTACCTACCATACAATGAATGCGCTACTGGGATCCAATGCCGACGTTTGAGACGATCTTTTCACAGATTGGATTGCTTCTCCTTTCCTAGTGGCTTGATTTCCACTTCCAGCAATAATTCCTCCGGGACTTGAGAATTTTTAGTAGGGTAAGGAGGGAGGTTCTAGAATTAGGAGCTTCGTATGTGAGTGGTTCAAAGGTTCTCACTGCTATATTAACATTCATGGTAATAGCTTGGTCCTGAGATTCTTCCTCTTAGCCAATATATTCTAAAAAAAATCTGATCATGTATTCTCTATAGAGCGTCACTCTAACGGACCCAAAGGATTTGGCCTTACACTTCACTGGATAGACATCATCCGAAAAACAATCTATTGAATAGTGCTAAGAACATTCTGATATGTAAGTTAGCACAACCTTCGCGGCCTAGGAGGTTGGTTACAAGCCAACCTACAAAATACACAAGCCCGTCAGCCCTTTGCCCGCGTACAGATTATAAGTGCAACTACTGTTATCACCATACGTTCTTCCATAGTTAAATGATCTGGGATAACTAGACCTTGCTCCATAGTCATTTGGTCATCTAAGAGAAGAGACACAATCGATTACCCTTTCTTCAATCTAGGAAAGGTTTTAGAGGAGACTCTTAGAAATCGTAGCAGCTTCCATTCTAAAAAGTTTGGAGTCTCACACACCCAGCGATAACCTCCAGCACCTGAGGAAAAATAATGAGAGTTAGTTCTATCGAACATATTTTGCCCACCCGGAACATTGTTGGAGGCTTGACTGTGCACAATGTCCATCCAGACACTAAGCCCAAGTGCATGTGCCCTGTCAATCAAACTTTTTAGATCATCAGGAGTTCCCCATCGACAACTAACAACAAGCAAAAATTTATGACATGGTATCCAAAATTTGCATATTAGGAATGCTCCTGGATTGCCATAAGTTGAACGGCCTTCTGTCCCAGCTTCTCAAACCATCGTAATACCTTATCATAGAGGATCACATAATTGTCAATCTTTGGCTGCTCATGCCAACATGTGCTTCATAAATCCTTCAGAGCTTCAATTAATCATTCATATTGAACCAAAAAATATGGCTGAGTACCTTTAGAGTAATTTCTACGTTTTCCAAGTACTTCGCTAGCCCATGACTCTTAGTACACAAACATGGGGTTTGTCTAGAGCCGTAGATTAGACAAGCACTGATGACAGGATGTTGTCTAGTTTCTGTTGTAAGCCAAAGAAAACCCTCTCTCCTGGACCATGGCTGCTGCTAATAGAGTTGCCACTTACGGTCTTATGACATATGCATCCTCTCCGCTGCTTATCCTTGCTAAAGATTGACCCTTCAAGGTGCTAGTGCCTCTTGCAGAAGCATTTGATCCTTCTTTCTTGGTCCGCATCCCATACAACTCTGCCTTACCCAAAAGATATTTCTCTCACTCTTTGCTCATGAGCTTCTTAGACCCATTATTGCTAACCTCTTGCGGGTCTTTACTGATAACTTCTTGCGATAGTAGACAGGTGTGTTCATCCTTGCACAGAATCAAGACTGCTGAATCATCATCCTGATAAGTTGAATCTCATGCATTTCCTCTCCTCCAGTTTCATGGAAGCACCGTCGCTTTCCTTAAAGAACCCTCTTGTGCTACACTTATTAGCTTTTCTTCTCTCCTCATTCCTATCCGATGCATGGTTCTGTCTACCACTGTCTTCTTCTTCCCACCTGCACCCTTCGCATGCATTCTACATGGGGAATGGGAGATGAAAGTGGGCGAAGAGAATTTGTAAGAGAACTCTGTATTGAAGGGTCAGCATCGAAGGAGGTAGGCATGGTACGATTAGATGCAAAGAGAATAGGACGAAGAAACCTTGATTAATCATTCTTCCACTTTGTCTCTCTTCCAAGATTCAAGCGATTGCTCTGCATGCCTTATTCTCATCTCGCAGATACACTGATTTCCTACCATGCTCGGAGCAGCCCGTATCCACCCTCTAGAGCAAGAGAGGTTAAGCGCATGGTGCTCAAAGGATGATCTAGCCAAGTCTTAAATTCTTAACTCAATGTCTGACTTTCTACTTCCACACATCAGGAGCTCCAAGACTTCACAAGAGACATGGAATGCACTTGAATCATTTTTTTCATGAAGCACAAAAGCTAGGAAGAATCAACTATGGATGGAGTTTACAACACTCAGAAAGATGCTCAAACAGAGTGTGACTGATTTTGTCACCAAAATGGACCTAGCTGACCATGTTGGGAGCATTGGAGAAGTCATAGATGAAGAGCAAAGAGTGAGACAAGTGATCAATGGAATAAAGGCAGATGGCAAATGGTAAGCCTTCACCACAACCATGGACCTATACATGGATATGCAGGTCCCTCATTTCAACACTCTCATGGGACAATCATTCACACATGAGGCAAAACTTATGAAGAATGGAGACAAATCAAAAGGTAATCAATCCTTTGCCCTATATAGAGATAATAAAAAGAATAAGGATGGTAAAAGCAAAGGCAAAATATCTGATGATGAAGCTAGCGCCTCTCAAGTAAACTTTGTAGGTATAGGTAGAGGTTCAAGAGGAAGAGGTAGAGGAGGAAGACAAGGCAGGGAGAGATCACAAAGTTCATCTCCATGTGCCATATGTGGCTTGACTAACCACATTATTGAGAATTGTTTCTGGAATCCTAAGAATCAAAGAGGAAGAGGCTATGGCAGAGGTGGATATGGAAGCTGAAGAGGCAGATTCAACAACAACAATGGCGACAACAATAATTCATACAATAACAACAATTACCAAGGAGGATATAGAGGAAGGAGAGAATAGAACAACTATGCAAATGATCAAGCTCAAGAAGACTCACTATGTCTCATGAATATGACTATGAAGCAAGGTAAAATGAATGAACATGTTTTCTACATAGACTTAGGTTGCTCATACCATGTAGCAGACAATGTAGCTCTATTCTTAGATTTGGAAGATCCAAGAAATAGGCATGAAGCCCAAACAAGAGATGACACAAGACATCTAGTGGAGAAGATTGGAAATGTGAAGACTCCAGATCGAAATATGGACCTATTAAGCAAGGTATTGTATGTGCCCACTATAAAGAAAAATCTCGTAAGTGTTGGCCAGATTGTGGAAAAAGGTTTGCAAGTCAGATTCACCAAACATGGAGCATATGTTGAGGATCCACATCAAGGATTCAAGAGGATGGCAAATAGACAAATTGTTTAGTTTTGAACTCCAAGACACTAGGAACATTGCATTGTTCAATTATGGAAGTCAAACACTATAAGAATTGGAGATGTGGCACTAAAGGCTAGGTCATATGGGAGAAAGGGCCTTGAGACAAATCAGTAGGGATCAAAGTGTGCTTGTCTTACCAAATATCTACAAGCAACATATGATCTGCAAATGCAGTGCTTGTCAATTTGGCAAATCTCAAAGACAACCATTCACCAAGAAGGGATATATCCATGGAGACCTATTGGAGTTAGTTCATACAAATGTATGGGGTTCAATCAACGAGCCATCTATCTTTGGATCAAGGTACTATGTGTCTTTCATTGATGATTGTAGCAGATGGACAATACTCTATTTTATGAAGGATAAAAATGAAGCATAAAAATGAAGCATTCACTTGTTTCAAAAAGTATCTTGCACTTGTTGAGAACCAAACAAGTAAAGCCTTGAAGGGCTAAGGTCAAATGGAGGGGGAGAGTATTTCTCCCATGAATTTGAAGCCTATCTCCAAGAGAGGGATATCAAAAGAAAGATTACAACAAGATATAATCCTAAGTAAAATGGAGTGGCAGAAAGGAGAAATTGAACCATAATTGAAGCTACAAGGTCAATGCTAAATGAGAAGAGATTACCCAACTACCTATGGCAGAAAGGAGAAATTGAACCATAATTGAAGCTACAAGGTCAATGCTAAATGAGAAGAGATTACCAAACTACCTATCTAATCATTAAGCTTCCATCCAAAGCATTGGATGGAATGAAACCATATGAAGCATGGAATGGTAGAAGACCTAACCTTGACCATTGTAGGATCTTTGGATGCCTTGCATATCTAGACATACCTTCACAAATCAGAGGCAAGATGGATCCAAAGGCACAAAAGTGTATATTTATTGGTTATGATCTCAATCAAAAAGGCTATAGATTAGATAATCCAAGTAGCAAAGGTTTCATAGTTAGTAGAGATGTTGTCTTTGATGAGAACAAATCTTGGTTTGAAGATGATTGCAGAAAAGTAAAGCTACGCTATGACCTTGAGGAGAAATTTCCAACATTATAGAAGGTGAATGATCGCCCACATGAAGATTCAAATGATTTTGATGATTATGAGAAGACACCAAGGAGGAACATCAAGGCTTGGATCAATAAAGGTAAACAAAAGATGCAAGACTTGAGTGATGTTGTAGAATCATCTCAAAAAACCATAAGAAGGTCAACTAGAGAGAAGAAGAAGCCAGAAAGGTATGGTTATGACAGATGGTTGGTCACTAAGCATTCAATTTACATTGCTCTAGATGCAAACTCAAAAGAACCATCAACATTTGAAGAAGCCTTGAAGAAGCCAGAATGGAGAGAAGCTATGGAAAAAGAAATTGAAGCTCTTCAAGAGAATCACACTTGCGAATTGGTTCCCAAAAAACCATCCATGAAATTCATTGGATCTAAATGGATTTATAAGGTAAATAAGAACTCAAATGGATCAATAAATAGGTACAGAGCAACGCTTGTGGCAAAAGGGTTTGCTCAAACCCAACGTATAGATTATGAAGAAACTTTTCTCTTGTGGCAAAGATGCCTACCATCAAAATACTCATGAGTGTAGCATCTTTTGAAAATTGGAATATCTACCAAATGGATGTAAAAAATGCTTTTTTTAATGGCTGGATTTCAGGGGAAGTTTACATGGCATAACCACCTAGATTTGAAGACAAATCATAAAATATGTATGCAGATTGAAGAAAGCCTTGTATGGCTTGAAGCAAGCCCCTAGGGCTTGGAATCATAGGTTAGTTACCTAGTTGTAGGACGATGGATTCATGGCAAGCAAAGTAGATCCTTCCCACTTCATAAACAGGCACCATTCAGAGGTCATGTACCTCTTTGTATATGTGGATGATATTATTGTTACAAGTAATGATGCAGATGGAATCAAGAAGATAAAAGCATAGATGAAGGAAGAATTCAAGATCAGTGATCTTGGTCTTCTCACTTACTTCCTAGGATTGGAAGTAGTATATACAAAAGGTGGTATTTTTCTATCTCCAAGGAAGCATACCAAAGACATGCTTTCCAAATTCAAAATGGACAACACAAAGGTTGCAAGTACTCCAATGGAGGTAAATCACAAGCTAAGTGCTAATGAAGGTGATCCAATTGAGGATGTGACTAGCGATCAAAGTCTTGTAGGGAGTTTGAATTATGCTATCCTAACTAGGGTTGGTATGTGTTAATGGAGTTAGTGTGCGAAGACAATTTATGCACACTTGAAGGAAGCCCCACATGGAAGAGGCCAAAAGAATCTTGAAGTACTTGAAGGGCATAATTGATGAAGGCTCGTACTATCCACATGCTATCTCATATTTGCAGGAACAAAATTGATCTCTTGGTCATCATAGAAGCAGCCTACAGTTGCTCTTTCATCAACTCAAGCGGAATACAGAGGTCTTGCCAATGCAACTCAAGAAGCTGTGGATAAAGACTTTATACTCTAATTTAGGGTTGAACACCTCAACCCCTCACATATTTGGGGACAATATTAGCTCATTGCATCTTGTTGTCAATCCTATCTACAATGCCATGAATAAACACATTGAAATACATTACCATTATGTTAGAGAAAAGATAATTAGCAAGGATATACAACTTTCATATGTATCTACACATCAACAATGTGTGGACATGATGAGAAAAGCATTGGATGGAACCAAACTGAGTAGGTTTAAATCTATGATTTGTTTGTAGAAAATTATGAAGAACTGAAGACTCAAGCATCTTAGACTTGAGGGGGAGCTGTTCATTAATTTGGCAAGCCTAAGTGCTTGGCCAAATATATTAGGAATACATCTCACTATAGCTCAACTCACATGAGGAGGAATCTGGGAACACTTCCTTATATTTTTCACATTATTACCATAGATAAATGGTAAAAGCATAAAGTAGGAGAATCTTGTGGATGTAGGAGAAGCCAAGCCTACAACTTGGTTTTTGAGAGAATCAATTCAATCACCCCTAAAGTGTAGGAACACTTTTAGGAGGGGGAAGATTCAAAATTCAAATAATTTTTGCATGTATAAATACATCACTCTCTAGTCACAGGGTAGTGAGCTACAATGGAGAGCCATTGAGCTGCTACTTTGGGCATATCTTGAGATCTACTACTATAATAAAGGTCATCTACATTTCCCATGTAACATATGTGCATTATCACTTACTAATTGATATACATCTTCATGAACATTTACGTATAATGTTGTCTTTCAACTCTTCATTATTTTAGTGATTTTGCAGAAACAAGTTCACTAAGTATACAACATCATTTGATGCAATTTAACTTCGTATAGCTCCATTAAAGCGTCTAGTTTATGGATACAAAGTTTCATTAGATTTGATTTAGCAAATCTAGAGATAATTGCTCATGAAGTAACCTATGTGCAGAAGGGATTCATTCAATTCCACGCACGATATAGGATGTTCATATACATTTACAAGTAAAGCTAAACTTCTCTCTTTAAGAGAAGTATCAACAACTTCTAAAACCATATTTCCTTTTGGACATATAACCATGACATTAATCAATGGTTTCTTTTGACAACTTGTCCATCCATCCAATGCTATTGTACATCGATACATGGGTATACATAATTGAGTAGTGTTCACTTTAAAATAGCTTCACTACTTTTTTTCACTTTATCTACATACTCTGCTCGCATTTATTATAATTTGGCATGGTGAATCCTTTTTGTGCAATTGACATCAAAACATCTTTAAAAATGGGATTACGAATAATATTGAAAGGAATCGCACATGCTAAGAATGCTTGAGTCCATTTAAGATGAAGCCCAAGACAATCTTGGTTTTCAAAAGCTACAGGTATATTATTTTGTGATTTAGTACAGACAAAGCATGGTAACACAATATTAGATCCACCATTTTTACTACATTCACCAAGTCCACTCTTTTTCGATGCAGTTTGAGAAAATGGAGTACATGTATCTTGGTTATTCTCAAAAATATTTTGAGAGACTTGAGTAGAAATATCCTGACGATCCTCTACTATTGATGATGCATCTACCCATTCTTGCTCTACACTTGTGCTACTTCAAAAGTGTTGTGAACTGCTCATGCTATTGAATCTTTTTGATGTGATACCTTGAGATTTACATTTTTTTTGCATAACTTGCGAAATGTGCCCATATATCACTACCTATATTAGAGCATCCTGCCACATTATTACCTTTACTAAAAAGATTCTCTTTTATCCGAGTTGCATTTCCTACATATCGATGTCTAGAACATTTGCATTGTATTGTGGACATTGTTTTACCCTCTTGATGAACAATCACATATGACCTGGTTCTTTTCCTTTCCCCATAGTACTTGGAAATTGTTTTATAATGACTATATCTACAAAAAAACCAACATAAATCAACATCAAATAAGATATAGAATCAATGTTGAGTCAACCAATTATGATAGACTTTAGTTCTTACTCATACATCCATATACAATTACACATACTATTGTGAAGTACAAATCATTGTTGAATAAAAAAACCACAGTAGATTTTAAAGTCCTAATCATATGCACATACAATTACACATACTATTGTGAAATAGGAATCAATGTTGAGTCAAACTATCACAATAGATTTTAAATTTCTAATCATATGCACATACAATTACACATACTATTGTGAAGTAAGAATCAATGTTGAGTCAAACAATCACAATAGATTTTAAATTCCCAGTCATATGCACATACACTTACACATACTGTTGTGAAGTAAGAATCAATGTTGAATCAGACAATCACAATAGATTCTACATTCTCAATCACATGCACAAACATTTACACATTCTATTGTGAAGTAAGAATAAATATTGAGTCACACAAGCACATTCACAATTATACACTCATATGCATACACATACTGTCAAATGAAACTTCGTATAAACTATATACTCATACACACACATACATATACTATTGTGAAGAAACAACCAATATTGAGTCATACATAATCTACCTATATCTTTCAATAATAAATTTAATGTATCACAATAGATTTTAAATTCTTAATCATATGCACAACCACATACTATTGTGAAGTAAGAATCAATGTTGAGTCAAACAATCATAATATATTATAAATTCCCAATCATATGCACATACACTTACACATACTATTGTGAAGTAAGAATCAATGTTGAATGATACAATCACAATATATTCTAAATTCCCAATCATATGCACAACTTCGTATATACTATATACTCATACACACACATTCATATACTATTGTGAAGTAAGAACCAATGCTGAGTCAAACAATCACAATAGTTTAAATTATTTAATATTTATAGCAAAAGTTTATACCTTGTTCTCTTTAGGACACTTTAAGTTTGTAAAGAACAAAGTAGCTCTTATGAAAAATGAGTATAGTTGTATTCTTTTATAAAATATTATCTGATCGACTTTAGATCAATCTAGAAATTATTCGATCAAAAATATTTTGATGCAAAACTCGTGATGATTCAAAAATATTTTAAAAATAATTCAAAGTCCACTCGTGAAATCATTCTCAAGCAATAGATCAACTCAAATGAAATGATGTCCACATGATTGAAATTAGGTGATATACGTCTTGGTTGTATCTCCCATAACATATTGATTCCTCATTGATTGCTCACCATGGTTTGCTTGCAGAGCATTCATGATATTCGCTTACGAGTTAGTATGATGTGTTCACTAACACATACATCTGGACATTGCATGTCATGCTTGTTAATGCATATGAATGTCCATAACTGTGTAAATGCATTTGTGATGCTATGTATGTTAGTATGTGTTTGCATTGCATGATTAAATGCTCGAACACACACACATACACACACACACACACACATATATATATATATATATATATATATATATATATATATATATATATATATATATATATATATATATATATATATATATATATATGCTATGTAAACATACATGTGCGTTCTTTGTGAATGGTATAAATATTTATGTGCATTTGCATTTGTGCATATGCTTATACACATGTATGCACTGGCTCAAATATGTATGTGTGTTCGTACATGCACTGTCTGAAAATACGCGCATGTGTGTGTTCACTTCATGCACATGTGTGTGTTCACTTCATGCACATGTGTGTGTTCACTTCATGCACATGTGTGTTTGCGTTTTTGTGAAAATTTGTATCTAAGAAAGTGTGTAGATGTAAAGAAAAGCATATATTAAAGATATGAAAAAGTGTATAATGAGAGTGTGATGCATATGAACAACATCCATTGCTAAATGGAAATAACCTTCAATTTTTAGAGGTTAAATACTGATCTGCTATGTTTTACATGCTGCATTATATTTGAAATGAAAGAATTTCTAAGTGAATATGAACAGGGCAAATCTTTTGCATTCCATATCGAGCGAAAAACTTTCAAGTTAAAGGTGACTTGTAGAGACAAACAGTGCATACCATTGTGAACAAATGAGCTAGATCCTGAACCTCATTAGTCAGACAATAAGGGCATTTTCCTACTTATTTCATGACAATAAGGGCAATTTCCTACTAATTTCAGATCGAGGGTTTAGAATTTCCTACTAATTTCAGATCGAGGGTTTAGAATTTCCTACTACTTTTCTTACCAATTCTCAATTGATATGGGACTTGTAATCATACCTTCATATAAACTTTTATTACTGCAGGTAATTTTCTGTGATAGAGTACGAGTTTTCTTAATCGCAGATTGTTTGTAGACAACAAATGTCATTAGGTTTGAGAGCTACGTTCGTTAAATGTCATTAGGTTTGAAAATCTACGTTATTTTTCATCTTAGTTATCCATCCTCAGGAAGCTACAAAATTTCGTTTTACATATGTCATTTAATTTTAAAGATTGGTGGGTAAGTAGTGTGGACGAACAGACCAAAGAAATGTGCTAAAGGAGAGATGCCTTTACTAATTGATGACAATGACATTGAATGTGCCTCAGAAGAAGATAAGTGCACTCTGATTGTGAATAACTTCAGCCATATCCTTGGGACCACATAGAAAATAATACCAAAATTGAGCATTGGCACCCGATTACTATGCTCCAAATAGGATACAAGATCTTCCCCAAGGTCCTCACTAATAAAATTACTATTCCTCTTTGCGTATATATATCCTTGAGATATATATCCTTGAGGCCATCATTGATATCGAGGAACGTATGGAGTATATGAAAGAGTCCTACAAGAACTGTGTGTTCAAAAACATAGACTTCAACAAAGCTTACGATAGCCTAGACTCGGACTTCCTCTTGTTATCCCTTAAAGATATCGACTTCAAGACGTTGCTCATTTGCATTGCTAGGACATTGATTCTTAAGCATTTTGCTCATAACACTGATTTTTTCATCCAATGCATTGTGTTAACCTCTTTTTTTGCTATGCATTGAAATGTCCTCGGAGGATTCTCAATCCAAGATAAATCATTCCAAAACAATTAAGAACTGAAGCTCATGGATTAATTTGTGAGCAAAAACCTGAAGCTCATGGATTAATAGCAATTAATAACCTGAAGCTCATGGATTAATAGCAACTTATGTGTAATTTTTAAAAATGAAGGGATATTAATTGTGCTTAAACAATAAATTGAATCACATCTGATGGACTCAATAGTTCAATTAACATCGAACTATAAGCTCGACGACCCAAATTGAGCAGGAGACTTTGAGGGAAATCACTGCTGTAGAAGTCGGCAAGAAGGGATGGAAAATATGTATTACTAATTATCATCAACGAAAATTAACTGTCATTTTTACCAATTATTAAATAAATTTTAAATAAATTATTAAATAAATTATTAAATAAATAAAGGAATTATGTTTGCAGAATTGACACGAAAATTAACAATTACTTTTAACGAATTAAAATTTCTCTCGAAAATTACAACATAAAATCTATGACATTACCAAAAGACAGTTTCTGTCTCGGATCTAATATCCTGTCTAGAGAATGATCTGAGCTATCACTTTCCTCCAAAGAAACAATATTTTCTATTACATTATCCTTCCTCGAAATATACTTTCGGAGTTTATTCACATGAAACACATAGCATGGACTCATTATTATTATTATTATTATTATTTTTTGAGAGGACAATGAATTGGAAAGACACACACACCCAACCTCGTAAGGTAGAGGCACCCATCTTGGGAAACTTTGATGCATCCAGCCCTGGGTGGCACTTTAACCTTGGCCATCTACCTAGGAGTACAAGGCACATCCGCTAAACCACTCCCGCTGGATTGGACTCATTATTTTTACACAGGCTCACTGCGATAAATTTTTTACATAGGCTGACTGCGATTAAAAACAATTAACAAATGAAGCTCATGGATTAATTTGTGAGCAAAAACCTGACCGTTGTACACCATAGATAAGCTCCTCACGACGATGACATCTGCAAATTACAGAACCTCACATGTAGACGCTTACTGGGATCGTTTCATATTTCATATCCCAAAATAAAATTCTGAACTAATTGTGAATTCGTGGGAGCTTGGCGAGGAAAACCCCTTTTTGTCGGAGATTATTCAAGAGTCTGCTCTGCACCTATACAAAAAATAAAGATGGTGGAGAATAGGAAAATGTTTTCCTTGTCGATGAAAATGGTTCTATTTTTCTTTTTCTTTTAATAAAAGAAGTTCGACCTTAGCCTACTCTCCCGGACTTGCATTAACAAATGGAATAGAAAAGTACAAATGAAGAGGACTAGTGCCCATGGGACCCCCCAAGTCCCACAAATCAGGGGTAGTTTTTGTTGGAGATTCACTCACTAATTAGACATAAAGACCTGAAGATGTATGAAGGATAAAGAAAGACAAAGAGAAGCATAAACAAAGCATTCAAACAAAAAAAAACAAAAGCCTTAGTGAAGGGATATATTCACGCTTGTAACATAGTGCATAAAAACTTCCAGAATTACGAATCTCGGATCAAAGATGTATATAAGTGAGTTGAGAGAGTCAGAGTCATTTTTTTGCATGAGGGTATTTCAGTGAGTGGCCATGGCTAAAAGTAGTAATGTATTTTGTATGTTGGTTGTTGAGGATACATTGGATGGTATCGATTCCCCATTATGGGTTTATATGATGTGTAATGTATTGGTTGCAAAAGGACTATGGAAGATTGTGCACGGTGTTGAAAAACATCCTGTTACACTTGCAAACATAATTGTTGAAGGTGATGCAGACGGCTTTGAAGATGATGGTATTCTTTTGATTCTTGTTTGTGCTATGGTTCCTGCTGCACCTACTGTAGAGAAAATTCATTGGGATGCCAAAGATGCTCAAGCACATGCATTGATAGCCTTATCTATCAAACATGCCATTATTCCTTGCATTTGCTCTTGAAGAACATCTAAGGGTGCTTGGGATACACTTACCACTTTATACTAGGCTAGGAATTGGTCTGGTGTTGCTTATCTCCAAAAACTTTTGGAGAGTGAGCACATGAATGAAGGTAAATCTATGGATATCTTTATGACAAAGATCAAAGACTTGAAGGAACAATTGATTTCTCTTGATGAATTTATACTAGATAGTTCACTTGTGTAGACTGTTCTTAATGGTCTTCCTGATTCATATTAGAGTCCTTCATCTACTCTTTGGTTAATGATGAAAGGCAATCCAAATGCCTTAACATTCGAGGAGTTAATTTATTACAGATTAAGCATTCTTAGCTAGTCAAAAGGGCAAAGGTAAATGGAGCTCATCTTCTAGTAAGCAGAAATCTATAAATGCTGCACATTTGAAGAAGGAAGACAAATATGAGAAGAAATAAAAAAAGTAGAAATTGTTTTGCAAGTATTGTAAAGGAAATGATCATGTCATAAAGAATTGTCCAAAATCGGCTGCAAAAGAAGCAAAGAAAAAAGAGGTTAGAATGGTTGTTGTAGAAGCCTCTACACCAAAAAAAAAGTCTTCTAATCTTGTGCAGAATGAACAATGGGTGTTTACTACAGTTTGCAGTTTTGACCCATCTTCTCATGCATAGTATATGTTTATAGTAGACTCAGATGTTTGGTACTTTGATAGTGGGGCAACCAAACATATTACCTCACAACGCATTTTCTTCACTTCACTTGAGCCTACCCCTACAACAAATACTATAACACCCTTCAACAACTCCTCTTATCGTGTTATGGGAGTTGGTAAGATCATTCTAACTACTACTGATGGTAGTTCTTTTACATTCTCAGATGATTTATTTGTGCCAGGGATCAAGAAGAATGTGTTATTAGATTCATCTTTGGCCAAGATTGGCTTGGTTGTGAAATTTTTTGATGATAGATGTACATTTTATGACCTATCAAATGGCGATGTCATTATTGCTTTTGGCATTTTATGTCGTGGGCTATATGAGCTCATAGACTATGAAAAGTTTTTGAATGATTTGGCATGTGGAGTACATGATTCTCAGGCTATGTGAGATGCAAAGCTTTGACATGCATGCTTTGGCCATCTGAATTTCGCTAGTTTTCTATGCCTCCAAAAATTTGAAATGGTGTCCTCTTTGCCCAAACTTGAGACACCCAGGAAACATGTCTGTTAAGGTTGTAATTTGGGCAAAATGCATCTTTCCTCCTTCCCAAAAGATGGTTCAATTCAAGCTACTCAAAAATTGCATCTTGTTCACAATGATGTGTGTGACCCTACACAGACACCTTCTTTTGGGAATTATCTTTTATTCATGGCTTTAATTGATGATTTTTCTAGGCATGCATGGGTATATCCATTGAAAGCAAAGTCCAAAGTGTTTATGTGCTTCAAATAGGTTTTGGTTCTGACTAAAATCTATCAGCATGTAAAATACCCTCCTTTCTGATCGATGGGGGGATATATATCTTCTAATTTTAATGCATTTCTAGTTGAATGTGGGATAAAACATTATTGTAGAGTGTTGTATACACCTCAACATAATGTAGTTGTTGAACGGAAGAACATGTCACTCACGGAGATGTTGAGGTTTATGGTCAAGAGTCAAGCTTTACCACATAGTTTCTAGCTTGAGGCTATTATGTGTGCAACATATGTACTTAATAGGTGTCCCACTAAAGCATTACAGTCTATCACTCCATATGAGGCTTGGCATGATTGAAAGCCATCTAATGCTCATCTATGTGGTTTTGGTTGTCTGGCATATGCATTACTACCTGAACAACAACATAGGAAATTGGATGATAAAGCAATAAAAATGTATCTTTGTTCAATACAATTATGAAAGCAAAGGCTATCATCTGTATCATCCACATACTAAATGCATTTTGGTTAGCCATGATGTTGTTTTTGTGGAAGATGCTATTCAGCCATTACTTTTATGTACTAAAGAGAAATCCCCTAGCTCCAAAGACATGTATGATACTTTGCTGCCTCTTTTCACAGGTGGACACTCTAGTGCTAGTCCTAATGACGAAAATTCTTAGCCTTTACAAATTTCATGTGATGATGTAGATCATTCCATTTCTCATGCAGATTTGCATGATGCACTTTTGATGAGAGAGTAGATATTGAGGAAGCAAAAATTATACCAAAATTGCTGGTGTAGACTTTGTGTGATGGCAAATTAGATGCATTTATGCCATATTGTACTCGTTTTTGCTCTCATAGTGCTTATTTTGCATCAAATTGCTATGCTATGGCTGCTTCTAGTCTATGTGATGAGAATGAGCCTATTTCATTTGATGAAGCTCAAAATTTAGAAAATTTTATGGCTGCTATGCAAACTGAATATGATGCTATAATGAAGAATGGTACCTGGACTTTATGTGACTTGCCTCCTAGCAAGAAGGTCGTTGGCACTAAGTGGGTATACAAGTTGAAGCGTAAGCGTGATGGAATTGTTGACAGGTATAAGGCTACATTTGTTGCAAAGGGTTTTTCTTAAGAAAGAGGCATTGATTTTGATGAGAATTTTGCTCGTACATGACGAATGACTCTGTGCACTTCCAGCTCATTGTGTTGGAATGTACATCAGTTGGAAATTAAAACTACATTTTTGAATGGTGTCTTGTATGAAGAAGTGTATGTTTTTCAGCCTCATGGCTTTGTGCAAAAAGGGCAAGAAATCAAAGTGTGCAAGTTGAAGAAGGCATTATATGGTTTAAAGCAAGAACCACATGCATGCAAATGATGTGCTTATGATCATTATTGTTTATGTTGATGTCATGCTACTCACTGGTCCTATTGAGAAGCATATTTCTGATTTTAAGGCTGGTTTGCATGCCTCATTTTAGATGTCAGATTTGGGTCACTTGCATCTTATTTGGGCATTCAATTTATGCAAGTTGATGGCAGAATAGTTTTGTGTCCAACAAAATATATTGACACATTATTGCAGCATTTTGGCCTTGAAGAATGTAAACCTATTGCAACTCATATGGAGACAGGTTTATGATTGAGTCTTCATAATTTCGGAGATGCATTTGATGCTATTCTCTATCAACAAGCTATTGGACGCTTGATTTACTTATGCATTACTCAGCCAGATATTCAGTTTGTTGTCTCACAAATGAGGAGGTTCATGCATCACCCAAGTTTCAAGCATTCACAGGCGGTTCATTGCAGACCTCAAAGTCCAACATGTGGATCAAACCTCTTTGAGTGGAGAGATCCATGAGTCACATCGATTATGGCATAGGCTAATCTCAATAAATAAAAAGAATAAATAAATAAGAAAATAAGTAAATAAAAAATAAATAAATACATTGCATTGAAGTGAAGCATAAATAGAAAGATAAATATAAAGTAGAGATAAGAAATGAAATAAAAATATCTATTGAGGTTATTGGGTGGGGATAGTCCAATAGGGAAATAATTGAAGTATTGGAAATTAGGTAAGTAGTTATTGGTACATAGAAGTGTTTAGGATAGGCAGCTAGATGTGACAAGGTTAAACAAACGAAAGAACTACAAAACTTGCACATTGTTCATATGATTTGTCAGTTTGATTGTGTTGATTGTGACATGGTAGGCTAGTTATGTGCTGGAATCTATGATATTCTCTAAATCATTACAATATTTAATATGTTTGCATGGAATGAGCATATGTGTTTCTTAAATTTCAAAATGTTTTACATCCTCCTAGGAGTATTTGATAATTTTTTATGATTTTTATGTATGCAGCTTGGCACATTAGCAGCACGCACAAGTCTAGAGAGGGTGCATGTTGTCGTGGTTCAAAGCATGCTCATGGAATCATTCAAAAGCAACAAATCAACTCAAATTGAATAAGTTCAACATGATTAAAATTAAGTTATTTTTATCCTTGGTCGTCTCTTCCATTACTTGATTAATTGAATTGCAAAAAAATTACTTGAAAATTGATTGTTTGTTGAGTATTCCTGATAGTTGCATATGAGTTAGTATTGTGTTTGCATTATGTACATATGAAAACTTTTATAACATCAAGCTTACACTATGCTTGAGGAGGATTTGATCTACATCAAAGGCTATCGCGTTGAAAGAATATCCGTTGGAGAGTTCTTTTTCTTATGCTCATTTATTGTATTTTTTGAGAGATTTTTGATGGTTCATTTACCGTTGTAAAAGCCTTGAGCTTTACACATGTAAAGGTAGAAAGATAGAGCCCAAATCCCACGAATTTGTGTTGGCTGAAGTTGCATTCAATCAAGCAATCAATCACATAAAAGTAGATCAAACTAGATCTTCATTTTTCCTAGATTGTAGGAAAGTGAATTGATTCCCTTCAACAACCATTCCCACCTTCATTTGAATTCAAACTTCACTTGTAGAAGTCATGGAACACTCATAGAGTCTATATAAAGACTTGAAATCATTTGTACAATACATGGAAGCAATATACATACACTTGTGACCATCATTGTCTTGCTCCTTCAATTCTCTGCATCATCTTCTTTGCCAATAGTAATCTTGCAGAGGCTGCTGCTCTCTCTCTACAGCTCCAAATTGAGCGCAAGATGGCTCATTGGAAAGGTATTAGTGTCTAGTTTATGTCTAGCATTTGGTTCAGTAGATTGGGAGAAAGAGTTTTTCTATCTCGGGGTCAATCTCTATGTATTCTTGAAAAATAGGAAGTACCACCAGTGAATGTCGCATTCATTCCTATAGCATATTTTGCTTATTACTTATACTTTTGTGCATTTTATACACGCAACCCTATGTGTATCACTCCCATAAAAGGATTTTTTCTAATTGTAATCACACTGGTCGTTATGGGCATTTGAAGTTCATTGTCTCTTCCATAGATAGTAAGTTTTTTGAGCTAGTCGACCCACAAACCTATCTGTTTTGTATCGACTCATTCTCCTTGATGCTCCAAAGTACATAGTGTGTTTCTTTGCATTTATTGCATGCCTATAAGGTCTACTTGAGTCTCCATAAGCTCAACGTCTGGTCTTGTGCCGGTTCGCTTGACCAAACTTCGTCGCTTCAAATTGCACTTTTCTACCTTCTACAAGCTTCTCCAAGTTCTTTCAGTGGTATCAGAGCTAGATCAAGATGGGTGACGGCTTTCCCTCAATGATCGAGAAGCTTGATCGACACAACTATGTGGCTTGGCAAATCAAGATGGAGGCCTATTTGCAAGGTAGAAATCTTTATGGAATTGTAGTAGGTGATGAAGTTATGCCTATTCCAAGATCTAAAGGAGGACCTACGCAAGAGGATATATAAGCTCATACTTTGGTGCGCAAGGGATGCTTAAGCAAGATCGTACATACTAAACTCTATCTCTGACTTTCTATTACCACATATTAGAGCATGCAAGACATCTCAAGAGACTTGGGATGCCCTCGAGACTTTCTTTTCTGCTAGTACCAAAGCAAGAAAGAATCATCTTTGGAACGAGTTCAACCAAATGAAGAAGACACCTAAAGAAACCATCACAAAGTTTGTTACCAAGGTCAAGGAGGTTGCGGATCAGTTAGCATCCATTGGAGAGCTGATTGAAGAAGAGGTCATCATGAGGCCAATTCTCAAGGGCATTCGAAGTGATGAGCAATGGCAATCCTTCACGACGGCTTATGATCTCATCATTTATGTGCAAACTCCAGACTTCAACATCTTTCTTGGACAACTCTTCAATCAAGAAGCCAACAATAGCATAAAGGAAGGTAACTCTTATCATGGTAATTCAACTAGTGCTCTATATGTAGATAAGAAGGATAAGAAGCAGAAAGGCAAGAAGAAGGAAGAAGATGAAGAAGAGACTTCTCAAGCCAACTTTGCAAACAAGAGCGTGGAAAGGGAAGAAGAAAGGACCAAAGCAAGACAAAGCCAAAGGTGAGAATGTTCAACCTTGTGCCATATGCGATAAGACAAACCACACGACTCAAAATTGCAGGTTCAATCGGAAGACCCAGAAAGGAAGTGGAAGAGGTGGATATGGCAGCAATAGAGGTAGAGGTGGACACAACTTCAACAATAACAATAGAAGCTATAATAGAAGGGACTACAACAATTATTTAGAAGATCAATCACATGAAGATTCATTGCTTCTTATGAATCTAAGCCACAAAGAAGGTAAAGAAGATGATCATTTGTTTTACATAGATTCAAGATGTTTGAATCATGTTGCAGGCAACATTGCTCTTCTATCTGACTTGGAAAGTCCAAAGCATAGACATGAAGTGCAAATAGGGGATGACACAAAGCACAATGTGGAGAAGATTGGTAATGTCAAAGCTTCCAATGGTAGGACAAACATTCTAAGTAAGGTTCTCTATGTACCCACTATCACTAAAAACCTAATAAGTGTAGGCCGAATTGTTGAAAAAGGCTTGCAAGTTAGGTTCACCCAACATGGAGATTTTGTGGAAGATCCATGTCAAGGCTTCAAAAAGATAGCCTGAGGTGAGAAGCATGGTAGGCTCTTTACTTTTGAAGTAGGAGAAACCAGGAACATCGCTCTATTCAACTTTCGATCTCAAACCCTAAGTGAGCTTGAAGTGTGGCATAAGAGACTTGCTCATGTGAATGAAAGAACCTTGAAGGATATATGCAGGTATCAAAGTGTTCTAGGACTTCTGAACATATCAAAGCAACACGTGATCAATAGGTGTGATGCACGTCAGATTGGGAAGGCACAAAGACAACCATTCAACCACAAAGGCTACATCCACAACAACTTATTGGACTTAGTACATACATATGTATGGGGACCAAGTCAAGAACCTTCATTGGCAGGATCAAGGTATCATGTCTCATTTATTGATGACCATAGTAGATGGACTGTTCTATACTTTATCAATAGTAAGAATGAAGTGTTTGATTGCTTCAAGAAGTATCTTGCACATGTGGAGAATCATAAAGGTAGATCACTAAAGAAGCTCAGATCTGATGGAGGGGGAGAATACTTCTCTAACGAGTTTGATGAGTTCTTGCAGGAAAAATGTATCAAAAGGGAAGTGACTACTAGGTACTCTCCTCAACTACTAAATGGAATTGTAGAGAGGAGAAACAAGACATTGGTTGGATCAACCCGACAATGCTTGAAGAGAAGAAGTTGCCACATTATCTATGGGCAGAAGCTATTTCAACTGTTGTGTACCTTGTCAATAGACTACCATCCAAATCACTTCAAGGTATGACTCCTTATGAAGCATGGCATGGAGGAAAACCTAGTCTTGGACATTGCAAGGTTTTTGGTTGTTTAGCTTATGTTCATGTACCATCACAAATAAGAGGTAAGCTAGATGAAAGGGCAACAAAGGCAGTGTTTATTGGATATGATTCAACTCAGATGGGTTACACGTTCTTCAATCTTTCAACCAAGCAATTCACTACAAGTAGAGATTTTTTGTTTGAAGAAAACAGGTATTGGTATGATGAAGACAAACAAAAGGTAACACTAGCATATGATCTTGATTCTAACTCTTATCAATTAGGAAGCAAGCATGATACACAGGTCCAGGATCCAAGAAGTGATACAGACGATGAACAAGATGAAAGGGAAAAGGATTAAAAGCTATGAAAGTCAAGAGGCAAAGCAAAGATGCAAGAGGTTGGAACACTAAACCTGCAGGTACACCTTTGGAGATGAATCATAAACTTAGTGTTTATGAAGGTGAGAAAATTGAAGACATTAAAGAGTATCAAATCTTGGTAGGTAGCTTGATATATGCTACTCATACAAGGGCAGACATCTCATATAGTGTGGGAGTGCTTAGTCAGTTCATGCACTCATCGAGAAGACCACACATGGATGCGGCTAAGAGAGTACTTAAGTATCTCAAAGATACAATCAACGAAGGTATATTCTATCCTTACTCTTCAGATTTGGATATCAAAATCTACTCAGATGCAGATTGGACAAGAGCTAAGGATGATAGAAAAAGTACATCTAGTTACTTAGCATTTGAAGGTTCGAAGCTAGTGTCATGAAGTTCCAAGAAGCAACCAACAGTTGCTTTATCCTCAACTGAAGCAGAGTACAGACGCTTGACCATAGCAACTCAAGAGGCAATATGGTTAAAAGCATTGTATAAAGATTTGGGACTTGTGAGTTCCAAACCTCACATATTTGGAGATAATGTAAGTTCCATGCATCTAGCATCAAATCCTATTTTCGATGCGAGAACCAAGCACATAGAAGTCCATTACCACTTCATCAGGGAGAAGCTCATGGCAAAGGAGACTGACATTTCTTTTGTTCCAACTGAAAATCAAGTAGCAGATATGATGACGAAGGCACTTGATGGAATAAAGCTTTGTAGATTCAAAGCTATGGCAGGTATTCAACCTATCAGAGAATGAAGACTCAAGCATAATTTAGCTTGAGGGGGAGCTGTTAGAACATCAATCTTACACTATGCTTGAGAAGGATTTGATCTACATCAAAGGCTATCGTGTTGAAAGAATATCCGTTGGAGAGTTCTTTTTCTTATGCTCATTTATTGTATTTTTTGAGAGATTTTTGATGGTTCATTTACCGTTGTAAAAGCCTTGAGCTTTACACATGTAAAGGTAGAAAGATAGAGCCCAAATCCCACGAATTTGTGGTGGTTGAAGTTGCATTCAATCACATAAAAGTACATCAAACTAGATCTTCACTTTTCCTAGATTGTAGGAAAGTGAATTGATTACCTCCAACAACCATTCCCACCTTCATTTGAATTCAAACTTCACTTGTAGAAGTCGTGGAACACTCCTAGAGTCACTTGTGACCATTATTGTCTTGCTCCTTCAATTCTCTGTATCATCTTCTTCACCTACAGTAATCTTGCAGAGTTTGCTGATCTCTCTCTAGAGCTCCAAATTGAGTGCAAGATGACTCATTGGAAAGGTATTAGTGTCTAGTTTATGCCTATAATTTTTAATAGGATTTGGTTTTGTAGATTGGAAGAGATCTGAGTTTTTCTGTTTGGGGGTCAATCTCTGCATATTCCTGAAAAATAGGAAGTACCACCGGTGAATGTCGCATTCATTCCTATAGCATATTTTGCTTATTCCTTATACTTTTGTGCATTCTATACACTCAACCCTATCACTCCCATAAAATGATTTTTTCTAATTGTAATCACGCTGGTCGCTATGGGCATTTGAAGTTCATTGTCTCTTCCATAGATAGTAAGTTTTTTGAGCTAGTCGACCCGTGAACCTATCTGTTTTGTATCGACTCATTCTCCTTGATGCTCCAAAGTACATAGTGTGTTTCTTTGCACTTATCGCATGCCTATAAGGTATATTTGAGTTTCCATAAGCTCAAGGGCTGGTCTTGTGCCGGTTGGCTTGACCAAACTTCGTCGCTTCGAAACGCACTTTTCTACCTTCTACAAGTTCTTTCAAAAATATTCCATCTCATGCTTGCATCCATATCAATGTGCATACACGTCTAAATGCATGTGTGATGATATGTATGTGAGGATGTGTTTGCATAACACCATTACATGGTTGAACACATATATATGTGTGTTTCTATGCAAACATACAAGTGTGTGTTTCCTGAATGGTATAAATATTTATGTGCATTTTCATTTATGCATATGCATTGTGGCTAGGCATATGCATGCACATAAATGTGTGTGCTTCATGTATATGTGTGTTTGTGAAATTTTGTATATAAGAAAGTGTATCCATCTCGAGATATTGATATCTACTTAGTATTAAAGTGTTTTGTTCCCACAAAATCTAAGATTTCCTCTAGCTGTATTTCCCCTTTTTGTAAGAAAAACGTCTTATCGTGTTTCAAAGAGTGGACCTCTTACAATTTCTCAATAGATCATTCTTTGAGAGGTTTTTTGAAGTTAAGCACTCACGTTTCCTTTGAAATCTTCTAGGGAGGCTCACTTCTAACGGTATTTCATAGATTAGTCGAGGAGTCGGTTGCTTCTCCAAACAAAGTTTGCTTCCAATTAACATGAAGAGACAACCTTAGAATCAAACAAAGACATTTCCATATCTCACAACTCTTGGGGGAGGAAAAGAAAAGGTGGCCCAAATCTTCTCTTCCGAAAATTCATCTGTTTCACCATTGGGCCTCTTCAAAAATCTTTTTGGCTTTGAAAATGGTTTAAATTTCCTTATGGAGAACTTGCTACATAAGAATTATATTTTTTTTTCTCCATAAGCTACTGCCATTGATCCACATATTTGCACTCCATATAAACTATTGGTACGTGTAATCATATCTTCATATAAACTTCTGGTAGTGCAGGTAAATTTCTGTGATAGAGTAGGATTAATCGCAGATTGTCTTTAGTCAACAAATTTCATTGTGTTTGAGAACTACGTTCGTTATATGATGCATATCGTAAGCAATTTGTAAGCTATTTTGAAAATCTACGTTGGAAGTCATGGTGAGTTAGAACGAACTAATATGTTATTTTTCATCTTATTTATCCATCCTTAGGCAGCTACGAAAATGCATTTTACATATGGGCCAAAATTTCGAAGGAAGCAAACGTATGAGAAATTTACTAAAAAAGGCTTGGTTATAAAACTATATAGCATTCATGTGAAGTCATACGACTACGATAGATAGAAAAACATCAAACAATATTCAAAAAGTATGACCAATAGGAGGAGCGATGGTGGAGCGGACTATCGAGCGATGTTTTTAACCAGCTATCGGGAAGGGAACGACGTTAATCTCATTACGAGACCCTATAAAAATAGTAAATGTATCATTTCGCCAGCTCCATTAGAGAATTGCACATTTCCATGTTGTGATTTGGATTGCATGAAGGAATCCTTTGAGTGTTCAACCTCTACCCATGTTGTGATTTAAAGTGCGTAGAGGACTTGAAAAAAAAACGATTTTAAGTGTGCAATCAAATGCATCCCTTCTTACTATATGGAGTCTTCTTGAATCAATGGCATTTGTTTAGAATCCGAGTGAATACAAAGGTCTCATACGACTAATGTTCCGTGTGAAGACATCTAGCTTCTAGCATTTTTTAAGAGAGCCTATGAAGTTTTTGCTGAACTCAACAAGTTTTTCTTATCCACATTAAACATATTCATAGGTTAATTTTAATTTCATTACAATAAGGGCATTTTCCTACATCTGATTCACTACAACATATGAGGGGCATACCGACACTGCCTATATCGACGATCATGCCCAGTGTTGGTATAGACGATCATCGGGATGCTTCGCGATCATCGGTATGCATGTTGGTATAGGCGTCGGTATGAGCATCCATAATTTCCAGTAAATTACCGATGCTCATACCAATGGCTATACCAATGCCTATACTGAGGCCGTGTTTTAAACATACCGGGAACCCCAGATTAAAAATCAACATTTTGTGCGTGTTTTATAGTGAGTACTACTTGCTTCTGTCGAATTTGCATGCGCAAATGGAATTGTGACCTGGATTGTCTTGTGCACACACACACATAGATTTCTCTCTCTCTACACACACACTCTCTCTCTAGATCTCGCATCTTGGTAAGTGGTGCACGTACTCTTACCCTTTGTCTTTCTCTATGCTTTATGTTTTATAATTTTTCTTCTCTTTGATTTTGCACAGTTTTTTGGCTTGGATTCTTTGGAATTCGACGATAGAGGACATACATTACGCTTTGACGACAATGATCCAAAAGAGGGACATACGTGTAAGTGATTTCTTTATTAATCTCTATTGGTAGAGAGAGAGAGAGATGAAAGACAAGAAGATAGAGAAAGAAATAAAGAGAGATGAAAGAGAGAAAGATAGAGAGAGAGATAAAGACATACTAACAAGAGAAAGATAGAGAGAGATAAAGAGAGAGAGATATAGAAATACATACACACACACGTACACACTTGCATATACACACACATATACACACATGCATGCACATACATATGCATACATACATACACACATATACACACATGCATGCATACATACAGACACATGTACACATGCTTACATACACACACATGCATACATACACACACATGTACACACATGTATACATACACACAAACACATATACACACATGCATACATACACACACATATACACACACATACATACACACACACACATACACACATGCATAGATACACACACATATACACACATGCATACATACACACACATGTAGACACATGCATACATACACACACACATACATACACACACACACATCTACACACATGCATACATACACACACTGTTATAACTTATGGAATATGTTGAACAATGCATTGTTGGATTGTAACATGGAATATGTTAGCCAATGCATTGTTGGATAGTAACAACTTATGGAATATGTTGAACAATGCATTGTTGGAGTGTAACATGGAATATGGTGGCCAATGCATTGTTGGATTGTAACATGGAATATGTTGGCCAATGCATTGTTGGATTGTAACATGGAATATGTTGGCCAATGCATTGTTGGATAGTAACATGGAATATGTTGGCCAATGCATTGTTGGATTGTAACATGGAATATGTTGGCCAATGCATTGTTGGATTGTAACATGGACTATGTTGGCCAATGCATTGTTGGATTATAACATGAAATATGTTGGCCAATGCATTGTTGGATTGTAATAGTAACATGGAATATGTTGAACAATGCACTGTAATTGTTGGAGTGCTAAATTATTTTATCAAATAAGGTTAGTTGCTTGTCAACTGAGAGGCATGTTGTATATTATTGAACAATGCATTGTTAAAGTGTTATATTATTAATGAATTAATATGTTTCTGATATAGCAGCTGAAGGTTCATGAGGAGCGTGCAAGGCATGAAAGGGTGGATATCAATAATCCAAATAATTATTATTTAGCTTGTAAAGAAGCCCTCGTAGAAGGTTCTATCGTTAGAAACAGTTAGAAAAGTAATGGTTAGAATAAGGGTCGTTGTAGACCGCAGTTTCTATTATTGAAATCATTACTTTGTCTGCACGACATGATTTCCAGCCGTTTCCATTGATTAGTCACACTCAAGTAAAGCGTGCATTTAGGAAAGGATTCAACTCATGCATTGTGTTTGTCAATGTCATCAATGATTATACTCATACACTTCCTGATGCAAAAACCTTTCATGTGTACTTATAAGGATTGTTTTATGTCTGAGTATCTCTCTGAATTACCACCATCTCGAGGATCCTTTGACCATAGCATAGACTTAGTCCCTGGTAGTTCTCCTCCTCATAAAGCACCTTATAGACATGGCCCACTACATCAAAAGGAAATAGAAAATCAAGTAAAATACCTACTACAAAAAGGACTTATAAGGCCTAGTTCTTCCCCATTTGGAGCACCAGTTCTCTTAGTAGAGAAGAAGAATAAAACTTATCGAATGTGCATTGATTATAGAGCCCTTAACAAGATCACGATCAAGAATAGATACCCTATTCCTCGAATAGATGATCTCTTAGATAAGTTACGAGGAGCTCGTGTCTTTAGTAAAATTGATCTTAAATCAGGTTACCATAAGATTCGTATGACACAAAGTGATATTTTTAAGACTGTATTTAGAACTCAAAATGGCCATTATGAATTTATGGTAATGCCCTTTGGACTTGCTAATGCCCCTGCTACATTTGCGCAAATGATGAACAATATTTTTCTTGATTACCAAGCTTTTGTTCTTATATTCTTTGATGACATACTTGTTTACAGTAAGAATGATAGTGAACATGAAAAGCATCTTGAAAGAGTTTTTCATTTGTTACGAGAGAACACACTTTATGCTAATCCTGAAAAGAGTTACTTCTTTCAACGTAAATTAGAATATTTAGGACATATTATTTCAAGTGAAGGTGTGCATGTGGATCCGAAAAAGATTAGATTTATAGTAGAATGGCCTACACCACAATCAGTCAATGATGTTCATTCTTTTCTTGGGTTGGCTAGTTTCTATAGGAAGTTTGTTGAAATTTTTTCTTATTTAGCATTGCCTCTTACCTTGTTGTTGAAAAAGAAAATAAAATTTGCATGGGGATTTACCCAACAACAGTCCTTTGACAAACTGAAAAAAGCACTTTCACATGCACCTGTTTTACAGTAACCTGACTTTTCACAACCCTTTCATGTCGTTACTGATGCTAGTGGTTTAGGAATAGGTGCTGTTTTAATGCAAAATGACCATCCCATTGCATTTGAGAGTTGGAAGCTTAAGCCCTCAGAACAAAATTATAGTACATATGATAAAGAATTGTTAGCAGTTGTGCATGCTCTGCGAATTTGGAAACACTATCTTATGGGTTTTGAGGTCTTAATCAAAACCGATCAACATGCTATTAAGCATTTATTAAGTCAACCTTTAATCTCTAATAGGCATCTTAAATGGGCATCATTCATTCAAAATTTCCAACCCATGATACAATATCAGCCTAGTAAAGCTAATGTTGTAGTTGATGCTCTTAGCCATTTTCCTACAGATTTTGTTGTTTTGAATAATATTTCTGCCATCCAAATTCAATCTTTTCAATACATGGTTTCCACTTATGCATCTGATTTGTATTTTTCACGTGCATGGCATGACTTCAACAATGGTGCAACTTTATCTGATGAACATTATACATTTCATAATGGTTTTCTTTATTTTCAACATAGATTGTGTATAACCCAAACTTTTAAAGATTTTGTCATTAAAGAAATGCATGAACCATCTTACATGGGTCATAGAGGCATACAGAGCACCATTTTTGCTGGCAAAGATTTCTTCTTTTGGCCACACATGGAAAAGATATTGCACATTTTGTTTCTCAATGCATTGTATGTCAACGTGTCAAACGTCATCATGGTAAACCATTTGGATTATTAATGCCCCTTCCCATTCCAAACACACCATGGCAACATTATTCATAAAATGCTTTTTCCCACATCATGGATTTCCTAAAGTAATGTTATGTGATCGTGATGTTAGATTTTAACATTGTTTTTTGGTAAAAAGCTTCCCACTCCCATGTCCCTCACCCAAACCGACATTCTGATGGCTGATTTTATTGCTCAAGATCACGTTTCTAATTCTTGAGAAAATCATTGATCATGATATCACTACTACACACACAGGTACTCAATAACACATTAATGTAATAGCTCCATGAACATTTCCATGCATGTGATTTTACATGGCACATGCCTATTCTTTTTATTCAGTGATGAAACATGTGAATGGCCATCCATGTTTATTATTTTATCAACTGAGGTCAGTTGCTTTTTCAACTGAGGGGCATGTTATAACTTATGGAATATGTTGAACAATGCATTGTTGGATTGTAACATGGAATATGTTGGCCAATGCATTGTTGGATAGTAACAACTTATGGAATATGTTGAACAATGCATTGTTGGAGTGTAACATGGAATATGTTGGCCAATGCATTGTTGGATTGTAACATGGAATATCTTGGCCAATCATTGTTGGATTGTAACATGGAATATGTTGGCCAATGCATTGTTGGATAGTAACATGGAATATGTTGGCCAATGCATTGTTGGATTCTAACATTGAATATGTTGGCCAATGCATTGCTGGATTGTAACATGGACTATGTTGGCCAATGCATTGTTGGATTATAACATGGAATATGTTGGCCAATGCATTGTTGGATTGTAATAGTAACATGGAATATGTTGAACAATGCATTGTAATTGTTAGAGTGTTAAATTATTTTATCAATTGAGGTCAGTTGCTTGTCAACTGAGAGGCATGTTGTATATTATTGAACAATGAATTGTTAAAGTGTTATATAATTAATGAATTAATATGTTTCTGATGTTTCTGATATAGCAGCTGAAGCTTCGTGAGGAGCGTGCAAGGCGTGAAAGGGTGGATATCAATAATTTGAATAATTATTATTTAGCTTGTAAATAAACCCTCGTAGAAGGTTCTATTGTTAAAAACAGTTAGAAAAGTAATGGTTAGAATAAGGGTCGTTGTAGACCGCAATTTCTATTATTGAAAGCAATGGCTTTCTGTAAAATTTATCAACTTTTAGTTTCATGCTTGCTTTTCAAAGCCGCCCTCTTGTAACCACTCTTTTCGACGTAATCAAAATTCCTAAATACATGAACTCTGTGGACTGTCGAAACAGAGTGCATGGGGGGAGATTGCACCCAATCTGCGTTCTGTCTCATCTCTTGTTGCATCTCTTCTTCTGTGTGTTTTCTACGTTTGTAATCTCTGTATGCGCCTGAGCAAGATCCTGACAACACACACACACGTACACACATGCATACATACACACATATACACTCATGCATACATACACACACATATACACACACACATACATACATACACATACATACACACACATATACACACATGCATACATATACACACATAAACATATACATACATGCATACATACACACACATATATACACACACACATGAACACACATGCATACATACACACACATGTACACACATGCATACATACACACACATGCATACATATACATATGCATACATACATACACACATATACACACGTGCAAATTAAATATATAAAAATAGGATTAGGGGTTTTAGGCTATTACCACATCCATACACATGCATACATACACACACACACATATGTTGGAAGTGAGGTAGGCCCTTAGGCTCATGTCACAGGTCCATGGTTCCATAGTTCCAGTTATGTACAACATTAATTCCAGCAATCTTCCATATTGACAAAACATGAACATATCACAACTTAATCATACAAATGATGAGACAAAGATAGAGAAAGAATAGACGACATGTGTAAGGTGTTACGTAAGCCATCGCTTACTCATAGTATCATATATACCAATGTTCAATGTACAATGTGGGAGCAAAACTCTCAACCACTCTATGTGATGAGAAATAGATGCATGAGTGAATGTACAATGTAACAAACATATTCAGATGTGTGGGCAGTAATCTGAATATACATGAGATGTGTGACCTTATAGGTTATAGAAGAGTGAATATGAGTGACTGAAAGATGAAGGATCAGTGTGAATGGAAATCCTCAAACTCATGTGAACACGCCTTCTTAAACACCTCATAAAATATGCATAAAGCATATAAGTACTGATTCTCTTGTACCTATGCCGAATAGGACTCCTCCTGATATGAACGCCACAGCTTCCATAAACTTCAAGTAGTACCTGTGTGCATAAAGAGAATATGTACCTGAATACTTTAACATAAGATGTGAATCTTATGTTAAACTCCATCTAATGTCTTTGAAGTAGCTAGACATCTTCTTGTAGAAGACAATCTTCAACCTAACATCTTCGTGTAGAAGATGATCTTCAAATACGCCATGTAGATGGTCCCACCCAATGTCTTTGAAGTAGCTAGACATCTTCTTGTAGAAAATAATCTTCAACCTAATATCTTCCTGTGGAAGACAATCTTCAAAGGCATTATGTAGATGGGCGATCCTCACCTTCAAGCTGCTAATGACCAAGTCTTCTTGCCATGAACAAGAGATAACCTCCTCTCCATGAGGTAGAGTGTGAGCACACCCTTCATCTTCTCCAAGAAGAATCACCAAGAAGAACTCCATAGCTGCTCCTCAACATGCTTCAAGTTAGCACCATGGCTGCCCCATGTGCTAGAAGAAACACCACCTCTACTGAGGTCCAAGCTCTAGAAAGCTTGTGTTGATCCTAGGTGAAGGATACATAGAAGTGACCCAAAGTGCTTCTTATATAGTAGATTATCCATCCTTGAAAAGCAATAATAAAGCACACTTGAAAAGCTATCGTTGGGAAAACGATCCACGATCGCTACTGTTGTAATCGCGAAAAGCGTCCGTTGTCCATCTTTATCGCGTTCCGTCCTTTTAATAAAATCAAAGTATAGTTTAAAATGAACGCTGTCGCGCACTGTCGTCTGGAGGATTCGAACACAGGTCAGCGCTCTAGGAGGTTGCTCACGTAGCCAATAACCCATGCGCTTTAACTTGTACAAGGGATATAACAAAGTTCTATAGATGCTGTTCTATTTTGAGCATAATGAACCTCATGGAACATTGTTTGACCAATAGGATATTGACCTTTGTTTTCCAACAATCCCCCCTGCAATGTTATATTGGTACAAACTGAACTGGATCTGCAACCTTCATAAGCTGCAAACTATTACAAGCTTGAAGCTTGTACTTCTGTACTTCAGAAAAAAATCTTCTTCAAAACTGAATTTGACTTTCCTTCAAAAAGACCTGACCTTGCTGAATATGAACCATAATACCTGAGAAAATATGCAAACTAGATATCCAATAGTGTTTTTATCAAGCAATCACTGCTTGACAACAAATATAGCATGAACTGACTTCTGAACCTGCTATCTCCTGTTTTCAAAAACCTGAAAACGTACACTAGGATCCATATATTTGCATTTACCTTTCGAAAAAGATTTCTCAATGTACTTCTGCTGCGTCATGTAAATACACTAAACAAAATCAAGAACTGAATCCTGGAACCTGTGACTGTTAATTCACAACTTAGTGTATTATGAACACTGCTGGTTCATCTTTGACTGTACTCAAGTCATGTCAACTCATCTCAATTGCAATCAACTGAAATATGAGTCAAAAAATCTATGATGTCATCATGTCTTCATCCTTTAAATCCTTCATACCTCTTTCCTTTAGAACTTGGTATAAACATATATGTGCGCACTTCTGAAATATACCTTTCTGTAATATCAAGCTTCTCTTCAATAGAACTCTGGAACCTTCTCCTGAACAGGAACATCCTAACAGGAACTTTCTCCAAACATTCTTTTTCTTCCTTCTTCTTTCAAAGCTGGAACATAAAGAGAACCTGACAAAGGAAATATAGGAATACCTGAAGTAGGAATACCTGTAGGTATGACTCTGCATTCTTTTACATATGGCTTGAAAATAAGTCTTCATGTTTCATCACCCCCCTGGATGACTTAACACTAGTATCCAGTATTCTTCAAATATATCAGACTTTATGAAATGTGGAACGTCTTCCTTCTTTCAATAAATCTGATCTTTAGTAATCCATACTTGTATCTGAAACAAAAGTTTTAGGATCCATATTTTTCTGTAACATAACAAGTATCTTCTTTTTCTCTGCAACACAAATCTGATAGAATCTGAATCTTTGACTTACTTCTTCCAATGCTAAGAACCTTATCAAACAAAGGATAGACAATTGAATCATAAATACTCAAGATCATACAAGATCTATCCAAGATCAATGATCTCTCCTGTGTAGAATCTGCTCTTATCAAACCTTTATGTCTGAATGTTTGATTTGCTACCTGAATGTCTCCAAGTGTCCATGCTTCTCAAAAAGTTGTAAAACTTTTCTTCAAACAAATCCTTTAAGGAATCTGAAATTCCTACTTGAACCATAAGTGGACAAACTTCTCACCTTGAGAACTCCAAAAGCTGCAAGTTGATACTTCATAACTTTCATATTTTACCCGGGTGAAATGTGACAGTACCTGCTTGACTTTCTTTTGGCTAACTCCACTTCTCAATCAAGTTATAGGATATGATGGAACACCTTTTGGAATACAAACATGTATCCAAAAATCTAGACAATCATTGAAAGTAGATTCTTCATTGACTCGTACATCAACAAGATTCTGAATATTCTGAAGTTTTCTGAAAATACTGAATATGAGGTAACCTT
>CM035423.1:121147221-121169721 GCA_020310875.1 Ceratopteris richardii | reverse complement strand
CCTAGACAAAAGATAACAAAAGAGGAGTTAGAAGTACAAGTCACTAATACATTACACAAAATGAACACATGGAAGAAATGCTCGAAGCATTTTATGAAATGGACAAAGATCATGATGGTGAAGAAGATGTCCCGAGTTTCATGGACACAACAGAATTTCCACGATCGGAAACGGATGAAGAATATGAAAACATGCAAATACTAGCTCGTTTGCCACTATACAATGGAGCAAAGATATATGTACTATGTGTGTCACTCGTGATGCTCAACCCGCAATCCATTTATGGATGATCAGATAGTAGTGTCTCTAAATTGTTCAGGTAAGTGGATTTGAAATAAAATTGTTGTATCAAAATAACTTTATTTACTAATATCATTCTAACTCCTTATTGAAGGCTTCTTAAAGATCAATTTTTGTTAGAGGGCAATGACATGCCTCCAACACATGCAGATGAAAAAAACTTTATACTCGATTGGAATGGACTACACTAAGGTTCATGCTTGTCCGAATGATTGCATCCTCTTTAGGAATGAGTATGAGCATCTCCAGATATGTCCAAAGTGTGGAGCAAATGGATTTAAAGAAGACCTTGCAGGCGAAGCAATCCCCGCAAAGGTTCTTTCCCACTTTCCTATCATTCCACGAATTCAGAGCATGTTTAGATGCAAATCCATAGCTGAGTTAATGTCATGGCATGTCAAGAGTAGGTCTACAGATGGTGTAATGCGAGTGCCTACTGACTCTAATGCTTGGAAACTAATAGATAGTAAGTGGCCAGAGTTTGCTAGTGAGCCTTGAAACATATGTCTAGGCCTAGCTATGGATGGAGTAAATCCATTTGGTTTACACAGATCTTCACGGAGCACATGGCCTGTATGTTTGGTCAATTAAAACATCCCACCATGGCTGGCCATAAAGAAGGGTCATTTATTATTAGCTCTTATTGTGCCAGGTAAGTATAAGGTAAAAAACATCGATGTATACCTTGCACCACTTGTGGAAGAGCTGTGTATTTTATGGGATGGGATTACTATGCATGACATGTCCCAATGTATAAGAAGACGAGACGTGCGAGTGCAAGGCATACTTATGTGGACAATGCATGATTGGCCAAGTTATGGTGAATGTTCAAGTTTGTCGATTTTGGGTTACCATGCTTGTCCCTTATGCAAACCATGACTCAAAGCATGCTATTCTGTAAAATTATCTATGAAGGACATCATAGACATTTGTCTGATGGACATGTTTTACATGAAGGACAAATTGGTCGACAAGCACAATGCCAAATGAAAGCTAGTGATTGGAAACAACTATGGGATTCAGAAACACCAGTCGTTGGCATGAAACAGTTGTCAATCTTTCATGAACTCCCTTATTGGAGCGAGTTATTGATCAATGATTTGGTAGACCCAATGCATATTTTTCAGAATATGGGAGAGATTCTCTCGAAGACTTTGATTGGAAAGAAAGAAAGAAAAGCACAAAGGGAAGACGTAGAAGAGCGAGGTCATATGCAAGAGTTGTGGGAAATTACTAAGCCCAATGGAACAGTATCGTTACAAAGAGCTTGTTGGGTGCTTCGCATGATGGAAGAGCAACAATTGAAGAAGATAATTTAAGAGTTTCAGACACCTACTAGATGCATGAGGTGTCTAAAGATTGCTTTCACAAGAAATGACAATCTTGGAGGGCTCAAGTCTCATGATTGGCACAAGTTTTTACAGTTTGTGCTCCCTGTAGCTTTAAAATATTGTCTTTCAGAGGATGTGCGAACAACCATTTATAAAACTAGCTCCTCGGTACGGTGGATCTCTTCTAAAGAGATAAATAGAGATAGCATAGAGAGTGCAAAACTCAACGTTATTGAGGCTTTTTGTATGGTAGGGAAATACTTTCCCACAAGTATTCTCACTATTCAGCTTCATTTACTGGTTCATGTGGTAGATGAAGTTGCAATAGGAGGAACTGTCCATAGTCGATGGATGTTCTTCTTAGAGCGTTTTATGAAGAAATTAAAAGGATTTGTTTGACAGAGAGCACGTCCAGAGGGTAGCATGGTAGAGGGATGGCTCGTACAAGAGTCCATTATATTCATAACTGAGCTTCTACATATGTGGGATCCAGAAATGCCTCGCTTATGGAGCGATGATGAAGATGTTCCTCTCGTAGGCAATGAACCGCAAGGTAAAGGGATGCAAAGAAAAATGGATGCAGCTTTCAGAGAGAAGGCAATGAAGTTTTGCATCCTTAACTCTGCACCTATGCAAAAGTGGTTAGAAAATTATGAGCTTGCCAAGGAGGCAAACACAAAGGAAAGAGCTCAGTTTTGAAGGAATCATTCCACTCCATTTTTTACCCTTCCAGAAAGTCTTCAACCTCTTCCACCCTTTCGAATGAGCAGATGGCTAGATACAGTGGTTTCACAAGGAAAGGCAGTGGGTGAAGATATCTTTGAAGAAGAAGAAGAAGAAGAAGAAGAACTCGCAAAGGGATGTGATTAGGAGTATTCTAAATACGCTGCACTATGGTCTCATGGATGACACTTTCAGATCGCATGAGTCGATAAAAATAGGTCCACTTTTGATAGTGGGCCGATGGTGAATGAGCAGAGGTCTACTTTTGATAGTGGGTTGATAGTGAGCTGAGGTCTACAAACACAAAGGAAAGAGCTCAGTTTCGAAGGAATCGCTCCAGAAAGTCTTCAACTTCTTCCACCCTTTCCAACGAGTAGATGGCTAGATACAGTGGTTTTACCCCTTCCAGAAAGTCTTCAACTTCTTCCACCCTTTCCAACGAGTAGATGGCTAGATACAGTGGTTTCACAAGGAAAGGCAGTGGGTGAAGATATCTCTGAAGAAGAAGAAGAAGAACTCGCAAAGAGATGTGATTGGGAGTATTCTAAATACGGTGCACTATGGTCTCATGGATGACACTTTCGGATCGCATGAGTCGATAAAAATAGGTCTACTTTTGATAGTGGGCTGATGGTGAACTTTTTGCAAAAAAGTAGAGCAAGTTCAAGAGACTATAATGCTCAAGAATTTGTACTTCCCGAACATTGTGAGCAAGTTTCTTTTATACCAGAATCGAAAGAACCAGAGTGGCTATTTGTTTTACAAGTCTCCCCATGTAGTAGAAAAATTTGTGAGAATATACATGTAGAAGAAAGTTCATTTGTAGTGGACTCTGAGATTCATTCGATAGTCGAGGACGAAGAGATCATTGTCCAAGAAGAAGAGGTCCTTGAAGAAGACGAGATACACGATGAAGCAACAGATGATGATCAAGAAGAAGCGAGCATACCAAGAGATTTAGATGTCATCAATATTGAGATAGATATTTTCTGTGCATCAGATCTCCAAGAGGATGCTAGAATAGAGGAGTTTTGAATCAAACACTTGTACGTACTAATTTCTGTTTATTTTTTGCTATGTTCTTTTGTACACTACCATTTCTCTATATTACCTTTATTATCATAAGCAAATTATTTGAGTTCTTTTTTTACAGTGCACAATGGGAGACAGTTCTCCAGTCACTCCACATTCCATGAGAAAGGATCAGTTCTTAGAGTTCATATCTCAGGCACCTCTTGCGTAATGGCCCGTGCATCACAGTACTGGATCACTCATGTTAGCACTCCCTCGGCCTTACTCCTGCCGGCCTCACTCCTGCCAGCCTCACCCCTGCCGGCTTCACTCCCATCAGTGTCACTCTTGCCCACATCACTCCTGTGGGTAGTGCTACTCCTACCGGAGGTATGTCCTCTAGATTTATGACTCCATCACGACCATCTTCCCAGCCATCCTCTAGTGGCTCTAGTAGTGGACATGTGCATTCGACATCTCAACGCAATAGAGGTGATGGCCCGTCTCGTAGGTCGAGGTCACACTTTGGAGTAGGAGGTTCTAGGAGTGGATCCACAAGTAGCTCTAGAGGAAGTGGCTATTGTGGAGGCAGTGCGACGGACATGGGGTGATCATGACCATGATGATTCCATGGTGTATAGTATCTGTGATGGAGCTCTGATGATGGATGCAGCTACAAAGGTCATGCATCAGCGTATACGAAAACTTTGATCGATAGAGTTTGGACACTCTATCATGTTGAAATGGATTGAACAAGATAAAGATCACAAAAGTTATATCACAGAAACGATCTATAAGGAGTTCCGACCAGCACATGGGCATCCTCTTGTCAGTTCAGAGTGGATTTTGCACACTGCACGTGAAGGTATGTCTCATCCATGATTTGAGGCTCCTGATGCTTTCAAAGTAGGCTTACCAAAGCATGTATGGTTAGATGCTGAGGAGTGGGATATGATTTGTGACGAGCAGCAGCAGACTCTTGATTGATATTGTTAGTAGTGGGATGCTGTAGCCACACATTTAGATACAATTGGACCGTCACATTTGGGCAATGACGGATATGACACTATGCATCAAGAATTTCTAAGTACCATTCAGTTTAATGAATTTCTTTGTGTTAATCATGTCATGTATGTTCATTTAACGTTTTGTAATTTTGTTGCAAGAGCTCGCAATGGGTCATCCTCCAACACAAACAAAGGAGGCTTATGGATATCATCATGGATTGATTGCACTATTGGAGGACTTGGAGGGGTGCGGTGCAGTCGTTCCATGGGAGCATCTGTGATGAGATGATGAATTTAAAAACTTTGTTTTTACTTGTTGTTTGTAAATCTCATGTGAATTTACCTCATTTCATGAATGTTCTTTGTTGCAAGACTGCTGATATAGATGGTTCGATCCTTCTGTGCATGTGTATGACAATGGTATGCCACAATTGTGTATTTGGATCATATATGGAAGTGGTGCACCAAAATTTTGTATTTGATTCTTATATGGCAGTGCTTTGCCACAATTTGTATTTGTCTCATATATGACAGTGGTTTGCCACACTCTTGTACATGCTTAATTTATGAAATATATAACTTTTTTTGTACATGGTTCATGGTTCATGGTTCATGGTTCATTCAGATCATCGCTTTTGTGTCCGATAGTATTTTGCTTTATGAAATCATATTTCGGTTGCCATTAGAGTACACATCACATGTACTCAGTTTTTTTCTGGGTAAAGTGTATTCTCTTTTGCTAAACAACATCATGGTAATGTTGTTGTAGCAAAAGACAACACACTTTTCCCAAAGAAAACTTTGTAGATATGGTCATCGATATGAGAGCCCGTACTCCCAGGATGGTTGTCGGTATGTGTGATAGTACACCCAGCAGTCGTCGATATAGGCATCAGTATGAGCATCGGTATTTTTGATGCTTATATCGACGCCCATACGAATGCCTATACAGTCGTTTTGGTTCGGACGCCTATATCGACACTTACACCGGTGTCGGGGCAAAAATGTGCCCCTTCAATTTCCTCGGTAAAAGCCTTTGTATATGACCGATATGTGGTAGTGATTTAGCTTCAAACATCCATGAGTAAAATTGTGTTGGTTTAACTTTGGTAATGCCATAATTGTCATAACTGCTTTGGTAATGTCATGATTGAGCTTAGTATTAAGTTTTAACCACCTTGTTAGAGAAATTGAATAGGGAGTTCTATGGATTATCAATAAAGGCTAGCTATCCATCGAGCCTGGGACCTTGGCTAGCTAGCCCTTGTCCCTCACACACATAGAATGATTCCTATGGACCAATGTCATGATTCCTATGGATCAATTTCTCACACTATCTCCCCCTTCTAAAGATCATTGTCCTCAATGATTAATGAGGGAAAGTACTTGCAAACTAGAGCTTTTGATTTCCAAGTAGAGTCAGTAAGTGGTAATCCTCTCTAGGCTACTAGAGATTCTTGGATGACATGGTTCCTCAACTATTTCTGTCTCCAATCTAATATCTTGTCTGGAGAATGATATGTGCTATCACTTTCCTACAAAGAATCAATACCTTCTATTAGATTATCCTTCCTAGAAATATACTTTCAAAGTTTACTCACATGAAACACCGGATGGAATCATTATTTTGCAAGCTCCATCAAGAATCCATAGGCTTTCATTAAGGATCAAAGATAGGATATGGCTTAATTATTGAAAGGCTATGCAATGATGTTGAGAGTGGGTTTGTTAATGATGATCAACACGTTCCTTATTTGATTTTGGTTTATTTTCTATCATGTTGGTGGCCAAGTGACTTATGGAAGCTTGGAAGATTGGGAAAAAATTTCCTATCGACGACAAACCCTAAGAGGTGAGGGGTGCCAAAAATCAAGTGGGATAGGGATTGTGAATTCTTGACCTTGAGGCTATTGCAAACAGCATAGCCATGAAATTCTCAATTAAAGCTTCAGATGATTGCCACTACTCATGTGCTATAGTTATTTTTTTGAATTTTTATGGCACTTTCTCTTGTCTAGGTAGTGAGGCCTTGACATTATTACACTTCTCTTCTCCTTTATCCGGATTTTTGGAGCAGAGCAATCATCAATAAGTGATTACATGAAGTCCAGAAGTGAAAAGATATGTGGAAGGTTGAAGATTAGTTTCAAAGGAAGAGAATAGAATCACAAACTTTTCTTTTGTATATTATTCTTGTAAATAGTTCAATGTATTTGAAAAGATGACGAGTTAGACTCGTATATATATCTATAGATACGTACTCATAGTATGAGAGAGAGATATAGATGATATAGAGAAGACAATAGGTGAATAGAAGATGAACATTGTATGTATCATCAATCAGATGTATGAGAAGTTATGAGAAGGAAAATGTTGCAGAAATTTGCGTGTCGATTTTTCCTCCTATTCTCCTTGTGTGCTTAATCTTATGAGAAATCCTTTTGTACACATCTAAGTCCATAGTTAATCAATCTATGGCTAAAGTTTGAGAGTCTAATTGCAAACAGGATGAGAGAATTTTGAATAGGAACATTTGTATGTGGAAAGCTTTGAGTGTCTTCTGAAATAGGCGCAGATTTCGTGTTCAAAGAAATGGACAGTGCTCAGTGCACAGTGTAAAATTTTACACAAATGAGGACTCAAAATTTACGTTGAGAGGTAAGCCATCTATGGCTAAAAGCATTTGACTAAACGGGCTATAGTTTGGGAGAACCATAGCTTAGAAGATACAGGTGTCAAAGTCGCCATTGCAGAGAAGCGGTTTCAGACATAGGTAAAGTATTTCAGTCATTTCTCATAGTATACTCAATCATTTGAAGAGATTTAACTTGAAGAAGGTGTGCAACCTGAAGGCAACACATTCTACAAAGTTTTATCAAAAACTTTACACAAATGATTAGTCAATCAGTGATTATTTTGCAGCAGACTTCTTTGAGACTTGATTTTTCTACAGTTAATCAATTTCTTGATAAGTTGGTGATTGTTCTTTAAAATTAAGTGGAGTCTGAAGTTGTTCTTGATATAGAGGTGTTCTAAAGTCAAGGATAACTTGTTCTTTTGGAGATTAACACTCTCCATTAGTGGTATCAGAGCAGGTTGTATCAAAATTGAGGAAAGGGAGACTCCGACTGCTGCAGACATACAACCTTTACATCTCGAAGGATCTAAAGGATAAAATGTGAAGAAAGCTTGAAGGAAGACACATTGAGGTTGTCAAAAGGATCAGAAGGAGTAATATTCGAAGCCAAGGTACATTTATTTCTCATAAGGATTAAAGATTTGATAGTACAGGTGAAGAAAGGATGGGAGATAGTCTCCAAATTGAGAAATTGGATAGAGAGAACTATCCTGCATGGTCAATGAGGATGGAAGCTCATCTTATGAGCAAAGACTTGATACCTTACATTACAGGAGAAGAAAAAAAGCCTCAATTCAGAGATCCTAGTGTTCCAACTAGGGAGGAATTGTCAGATTTGAAGAATTGGATGAAGAGAGATGCTCAAGCTAGGAGCATTATCTATATGGCAGTCAATGACTACTTGCTACCTCACATTAGAGGTCTTGAAAGTGCAAGAGATATTTGGAGTGCTTTGGAAGAGCATTTTCAGAACACAACTAAATCAAGGAAGGCTTCATTATGGGCAGAGTTTACTACTTTCAAGAAGAAGGCTTCACAATCAATATCTGATTATGTGACAAAGATGAAGGACATTGTAGATTCTTTAGGTGCAGTGGATGAGGATATTGAAGAAGACAAATTGGTAAGACAAATTCTCACAGGGCTAAGAGGAGAGAGAAGTGGAAGCCTTTTATTTTGTCTACAGAACTTTCATTAGACCATTTCACTCCTGATTTGAATCAATTGTTAGGACATATGCTAACTTTTGAGAATGATATCAAAGGAGATGTTGACAAGAGTGCAGGTCATGCAATGTACTCTAAAGACAAGAAGAAAGCTAACAAAGGAAAGCAACAATCAGGTGAAGAAGAAGGTACTTCAAGCCAAGCAAATTTCCTAAGAGGAAGAGGAAATGGCAGAAGTAGAGGAAGAGGCAGAAATAACAAAGATAATGTCAGAGCTTGTTGGATATGTGGTAAGACCAATCATCTATCTCATGATTGTTGGCATAACAATCAAAGCAATGGTAATTTTAATCAGAACTTTAATCAAAGAGCAAGAGGTGGTAGATTTCAGAGAGGAAACTTCAGAGGTAGAGGTGGTAGGAATTCTTTTGGAAGAGGTGGAGGAAGAAGCTTCCAAAATCAATCCTATAATAACACCTACTACAATTATGCATCAGATCAGAAAGAAGATTTGACTCTTATTATGAATGCAACATGTGAAGCCTCACATGAAGATATGAGAGTATTTTATATTGACTCAGGTTGTAGCAATCATCTGAGTGGAAACATTGCTTTGATGACTGATCTAGATCATAATGCAATTAATCATACAGTTCAAACAGGTGATAATACAAAGCATAAGGTAAAGTCAATTGGTTCAGTCAAAGCCAAAGATGGGAGCACTCTTTTGAGCAAGGTTCTTTATGTTCCTACAATTCCAAAGAATTTGATCAGTGTAGGTCAAATTGTGGAGAAAGGATATGAGGTAAGGTTTACTAATGATGGAGTTTATGTTGAAGACCCTAATCAAGGGTATAAACAGATTGTTACAGGGAAAAAGGAAGGAAGACTCTTCACATTAAAGGTACAAGGGAATATTGGACATGCTATGTTTACATATGGAGAGCAGAAGGTATCTGAATTAGATCTTTGGCACAAAAGACTTGGACATTTTAATGAGAAAGGTATCAAAGAAATGATAAACAAAGGTTCAGTACTTGGATTGCCTAACATTGCAGGTCAACATATGACATACAGATGTGAAGCATGTCAGTTAGGTAAGGCTCATAAGCAATCATACAATAAGCATGGTTTTATGTATTCAGAAAGACTTGAATTGGTACATGCAGATATGTGGGGTCCTTCAAAGGACTTTAGTATAAATGGTTCAAGATATTATGTCATATATGTTGATGATGCTACCAGGTGGATCACAATCTATGTGATTAATGATAAATCAGAAGTGTCTAATACATTTAAACACTATCATGCATATGCAGAAAGAGTTACAGGCCATAAGTTGAAGAGACTAAGGTCAGATGGAGGGGGAGAGTATTTCTCAAATGAGTTCAGTGATTACTTATGGAATGCAGGTATAAAGAGAGAAGTTACTTGCAGGTACTCTCCTCAACAAAATGGGGTAGCAGAAAGAAGAAACAGGACACTTGTTGAATTTGCAAGATCCATGATGAAAGAGAAGAATTGCCCAAATTATTTGTGGGTTGAGGTTGTAAACACAACCACATATTTGGTTAATAGATTGCCTTGTAAAGCTTTGCAGGGTATGACACCATATGAATCTTGGTGGGGTAAGAGACCTACCTTGGATCATTGTAAAATATTTGGATGCTTGGCATATGCATATGTGCCATCTCAATTGAGGCATAAGTTGGAGCCTAAAGCAGAGAAGTATGTATTCATTGGTTATGATGACAAGCAGATGGGTTATAGGTTGTGGAGTCCATCCACAAAACAATTCCTTGTGTCCAAGGATGTTACATTTGATGAGCAAAGTACTTGGTATGCAGGTACATCTAATGTGTATGCAGAAGTTGAAGAAATTATGAATCAGAAGATAGGCAAATCAAAGGTTCAGATATTTGATGAAGAAGGGAAAAATGAAATATAGGTTGAAGGTGAAGAAGTGCCAAGGTTTGATCCAGAGTGTGATGAACTAGAAACATTAAGAAGTGGAGAACTTAGGAGGTCTACAAGGCACAAATGGCAACCTACAAGGTATAGTTATGATACTTCATTCTTGACTACTAAGGATTATGCTTACATGATAAAAGCAGATGAAGATCCATCTACATATGATGAATCCAAAGGAAAGAAGAATTGGGAAGAAGCTATGCAAGAGGAGTATGATGCATTGATGGAAAACCAGACATGGGATTTGGTTCCTAGACCTAATAGCCAGAAAATCATTGGATGTAAGTGGGTTTATAAAACAAAAAGGTTTGGAGATGGAAGTGTGTCTAGGTACAAAGCCAGACTTGTTGTGAAGGGATATGCACAGACATATGGAGTGGACTATGATGAGACTTATAGTTCTGTGGCAAAAATGACAACTATCAAAACACTTATAGCAATTGCTGCTTGCAAAGGTTGGAAATTATCTCAATTTGATGTTAAAAATGCTTTTTTGAATGGTTACATTTCAGATGAAGTTTACATGGAGCAACCAGAAGGGTTAAAAGATCAAGTGTATTCAAATTATGTGTGTAAGCTCAAGAGAGCTTTATATGGTTTGAAGCAGGCCCCAAGAGCATGGAATTATAGGCTTGTAAAGTTCTTAAAGGATCTTGGATTTCAAGCATCAAAGGCAGATAGTAGCTTGCTAGTCAAAGCAAGTGAAGATGGATTCATTTATGTTTGTATTTATGTTGATGACATAATACTTACAGGAACAGATGATAAAGGTATACAAATGATTAAGAAGCAGATGGAGAAAGAGTTCAAAATCACTGACTTGGGAAATTTGTCATTCTTCTTGGGAATGGAGATTTCATATACTCAACATGGAGTATATGTAACCCAAGAAAGGTATCTTAAAAATTTTCTAACCAAGTTTAAAATGGAAGATTGCAGGATAGCACCAACTCCAATGGAAGTTAATCATAGATTGACTAAATATGGAGGAGAAGAATTCAGAGATATGAAGCTTTATCAGAGTTTGGTGGGTAGCTTGATTTATGCTACATTAACAAGACCAGATTTGTCATATGCAGTTGGAGTTCTATCTCAATTCATGCATTGTCCTAGAAAGGAACATTGGATTGCAGGACAAAGAGTACTTAGGTACATCAAGGGTACACTCAAAGAAGGGTTGTACTATGGGTTTACCTCAGATACAAGAGTCAAAATATATAGTGATGCAGATTGGGCAGGTAATATGGATGATAGAAGATCAACACATGGATATTTGTGCTATGTGGGAGACAAACTAATATCATGGTGTTCTAAGAAGCAACATACAGTTGCTTTATCATCTACAGAAGCAGAATACAAAGGCATGGTGGAAGCTGCAAAGGAAGTAATTTGGCTAAAGACACTTATGAAGAGTTTTGATGTGATTCAGAGTACTCCTATCATTTGTGGAGACAATATGAGTTCTTTATATTTGGCAGCAAATCCTATGTTTCATGCTAGAACTAAACATATTGAAATTCAGTATCATTTTTTGAGAAAAGGTCATTGATAAAGAAATTGAAGTAATGCATACTCCCACAAAAGATCAACTTGCAGATATGATGACAAAAAGGTTGGATGGACCTAAGTTGCAGAGGTTTAAAGATATGGCAAGAATAAAGAAGATGCAGGTAATCACAATTGATGATTGAGGGGGAGCTTTTGGAGCAGAGAAATCATCAATAAGTGATTACATGAAGTCCAAAAGTGAAAATATATGTGGAAGAATGAAGATTAGTTTCAAAGGAAGAGAATAGAATCAGAAACTTTTCTTTTGTATATTATTCTTGTAAATAGTTCAATGTATTTGAAAAGATGATGCGTTAGACTCGTATATATATCTATAGATACATACTCATAGTATGAGAGAGAGATATAGATGATATAGAGAAGACAATAGGTGAATAGAAGATGAACATTGTATGTATCATCAATCAGATGTATGAGAAGTTATGAGAAGGAAAATGTTGCAGAAATTTGGGCGTCGATTTTTCCTCCTATTCTCCTTCTGTGCTTAATCTTATGAGAAATCCTTTTGTACAAATCTAATTCCATAGTTAATCAATCTATGGCTAAAGTTTGAGAGTCTAATTGCAAACAGGCTGAGAGAACTTTGAATAGGAACATTTGTATGTGGAAAGCTCTGAGTGTCTTCTGAAACAGGCGCAGATTTTGTGTTCAAAGAAATGGACAGTGCTCAGTGCACAGTGTAAAGTTTTACACAAATGAGGACTCAAAATTTAAGTTGAGAGGTAAGCCATCTACGGCTAAAAGCATTTGACTAAACGGGCTATAGTTTGGGAGAACCATAGCTTAGAAGATACAGGTGTCAAAGTTGCCATTGCAGAGAAGCGGTTTCAGACATAGGTAAAGTATTTCAGCCATTTCTCACAGTATACTCAATCATTTGAAGAGATTTAACTTGGAGAAGGTGCGCAACCTGAAGGCAACACATTCTACAAAGTTTTATTAAAAACTTTACACAAATGATTAGTCAATCAGTGATTAATCTGCAGCAGACTTCTCTGAGACTTGATTTTTCTACAGTTAATCAATTTCTTGATAAGTTGGTGATTGTTCTTTAAAATTAAGTGGAGTCTAAAGTTGTTCTTGATATAGAGGTGTTCTAAAGTCAAGGATAACTTGTTCTTTTGGAGATTAACACTCTCCATCACGGATCACATGTAAAGGCTTAGATCTCGTGTGTTTTTTTCATAATTCAAAGTCCACTGATGAAATCATTCTGAAACAATAGATCAACTCAAATGAAATGATGTCAACATGATTGAAATAAGGTGATATCTATCTTGGTTGTATCTCCCATAACATATTAAAATTAATTTCCCTTTGGGAAGAGACTTGGTGAAGATATTTTCCACTTGATCTCTAGTGGTGATGTGAATCAGCTCTAGTTCTCCTTCAATGGCCCTCTAATGAACAAAGTGATAATGAACTTTGATGTGCTTTGATCTCTCATGATCGAATGGATTCTTTGATAGCACAATGTTGCTCACATTGTCACAATAGATGATAAGCTTTTTAGCAATGTAGACTCCGATATCTTCAAGTAGGTACTTAGTCCATGTTGCTTCACAAATAGCTTGCGTAATGCCTCCATATTCAACTTCATTACTTGACAAAGCGGTAGTTGGTTGCTTCTTGGTACTCCATGAAGTCCTTGCACTTCCAAGTGAGAATGAAAATCCAATGGTTGACCTTCAATCCATGACATTTTGTGCTCAATCTACATATATACATGGCTGAATGTTCCTCTCATAAAGGAAGCCAAAATTTCATGTTCCTTTAAATTATTTCAATATACGTCTCAGTTCATCCAAGTGCACTTTACATGGTTTATGCATAAATTGAGTCAACAAGCAAACTAAAAAGCTCAAATTGGGTCTTCTCTTTGTTACATAAATCAAACTTCGAACCATCTTCCTATATATGTGTGCATCATACAAGTATTTCCTATCATCCACAACCTTAGCATTAGCATCATGTGTCATATCAACAGGTTTGCAAGCACTCATAGAAAATCTCTTAAGCATTTCCAACATATAGTTGCATTGTATCGTCCAAATTCCGTTTTGCATTGAAATTATTTCAATTCCCAAAGAGTATTTTAGTTATCCCAAATCCAACATAAAAAATCCATATTTTACTTGTTTCTTCAAATTAGAAATCCTCTTTTCATCATTCCAAATAATGATCAAATCATAAACATAGATCACCAATAGAATCATCTCACTTCCTTATTTGCATAAAAATAGTGAATAATAAGGATTTGATTGCATAGATTCAAGATCCAATAGATTTTCAATGAACCATTCACAACATGCTCTTGGCAATTGTTTTAATCCGTATAGAACTTTCTTCAATTTGCATACATAATCACAATACTTTGGATGCAGATAACCTTCTGGTTGCTGCATAAAAACTTTCTCATGCAATTGTCCATTCAAGAATGCATTCTTAAAATCCATTTGAAACAATTTCCAATTGTTCATAGGCATCCATGAAATCATGTTTCTCATCATTGTTATTTTCATTGCTAGACTAAATGTTTAATCATAATCTAATCCATATAGTTGTGCATATCCTTTTGCAACTAGACGTGCTTTATATCTCTTCACTAAACCATACTTTTAAATGTACCAAACTATCAACTAGGAAGTGATCCACTCAAGTATTGGAAATTCATAGGCTATCCTAAATTTGTCTTAATTTTGGAAAACATGTACCAAGTTATCAACTAGAAGGTGATCCAGTCAAGTATTGAACATTCATAGGCTATCCCAAATTTTTCTTAACTGAAATGTGGAACTGTATGTTTACATTATGATCCTTTGAAATGCAACTTATGTAGGAAGCATTTTGATATACTGAACAATGGCAAGAAGTTCAATTGAGTAAGCAATCATTTTTTTATTTTAGACTCTATGTTAGTATTGATTTCACATGACACTTTAATTATTATTGTCACAAGATCCAAAGTATTACTAAAAAACTTTGGAATGGTGACTATAGGTCTCTTGCATGATTCAAGCACCGCTTTTATATTACAATGAACTTAGAATGAATGATAGAAGCTTTCTTGAGAAGAGGGAAAAATTCATGAACTAATGATGCTTGAAAAAGTAGAAGGATTTTCTAATTGTTTATGTGTGCAATGAGAGACGTAAAAACAAAATAGAACTAGAGAGAAAAATGTGGAAAAAGAGAGATGTTTTTGAATATGAAGAAACGGATTTTCTCATGATGATGAAGAGAGACAAAAATAATGATGTAGAATTTTTAGAGAGATTAGAAATGAAAGCAGATTTTATAATCGTTGGCACTCAAATAGGTAGAAAACATAATAGATTCAATGCTTAATATGAGTGTATATTTCCATTTGAGGATGATGAACATTCCTATTTAATTTGGAAATTTTATGAATGTATCCAAAAAATCCATTATAATGAAGATGGAAGTTCAACTAATAATAACATAGATGCTGAGATTCCTTCAAATGATTTCAAGCATGAATCAAAACAAAAAGCATGCTTAAATGAAGTTTTTGATGATGATTTAAGCATGATAAAATGAAAACTATATATAGAAGTGCTATTCATTTGTCAACCACATCTTCATATGATGCATTCCAAAAGGGCCATGAACAAAGGTATTTACACTCAAATGATTACATCGTGGATTTTCAAGTTTTTTCAAGTTCCATTTATGCCAATAGAGCCTCCATAGGGATGAATAGAAAATGCTCACATGTATTTTGCGAAAGGGTTGAAATTATGCATCGCATGTTATGTTAGGTTGGTAGATGGGTGGATCAAACCTCCTTGGGTGGAGAGATCCATGAGCCAAATCCAATTATGGCATAGGCTAATTTATGTAAATAAAAAGAATAAATAAATAAGAAAATAAATAAATGAAAAATGAATAAATACCTTGCATTGAAATGAAGCACAAAAAGAAAGATAAATATAAAGTAGAATTGAGAAGTAAAATAAAAATATCTATTGAGGTTATTGGGTGGGGAGAATTCCAATAGGGGAAGAAACTGAAGTCTTGGAAATTATGTTAGTAGGGATTGGTATATACGTGTTTAGGATAGGCCGCTAGATGTGATGGGGATAACCAAATGAAATAACTCTAAAACTTGCAGATTGTTCATATGATTTCTTAGTTTGGTTGTGCTGATTATGACATGGCAGGCTAGTTATGTTCTTGAATCTATGATATTCTCTAAATTGATACAATATTAAATATGTTTGCATGGAATGAGAATATGTGTTTCTTTTATTTCAAAATGTTTTACATCCACCTATGAGTATTTGATACTTTTTTATGATTGTTATGTATGTAGGTTAGCACATCCGAAGCATGCACAAGTGTAGAGGGGGCGGATGTTGTCATGATTCATATCCTACTCATAGAATCATTCAAAAGTAACAAATCAACTCAAATTGAATAATGTCAACATGATTGAAATTAAGTGATTTCTATCCTGGGTCGTATCTCCCATTACATATTAATGATTGATTTATTGAATTGCAAACAAATGACTTGAAAATGGATTGTTTGCTGAGTATTCATGATAGTTGCATATGAGTTAGTATGATGTGTGCATTAACATGTACATATGAAACTTTCATCTCATGCTTCCATGCATATCAATGTGCATAGATGTATAAATGCATGTGTGATGTTATGTATGTGAGTATATATATGCATGATACGATTACATGGTCGAAGACACATATACGTGTGTTTCTATGCAAACATACAAATGTCTGTTTTTTGAATGGTATAAATATTTATGTGCATTTTCATTTGTGCATATGCTTATAACCATGTTTGCATTTATGTGCTCAAAGTGTGCATTGATATAAATATATATGTGTGTGTTTTACGTGCATTGTGGGTAGGTATATGCATGCATATAAATGTGTGTGTGCTTCATGCATATGTGTGTTTGTGAAATTTTGTATATAACAAAGCCATTTTACGAGATTTATGAATTGCTAAATGAAATAAGTTTAACTTCTTATGAAAAAAGGAAAGGACTACGTGTGTAGCCTGATGTTTACATGCCGGAATATAATGTCTACTTTTACTAATGAGAGAGGGGACCGGGTCAGTGTCGAGTTTTCCTTCAATTGCGGAACGAGAGATATCAGAGGACAGACATACATGAGGATTGTCTATGGGCTTCCTTTACTTATTTCTGGTTGAACATAGAGCATATTTGAAAGCTTTTCACTACATTTTTAGTTATAAATGAACCAATACCTATCCTTGTCACTATCTTATTGAGGTTGCAAATCAGAAAGTCCTTTCTTATGGCTCATGTAATTTGATGCACAAGGATCTACTACCTAGAAATCTTTAATGTTTTTGTCTTGTGTTGAGAATACCATATTCTACTTGGATACCATTGTCAAATCTAGAATAAATTGGGCTAAATTTATTTTTTCTCTCACTTTATCTTTAAGACTGCTAATCTCCTCATATACCCTCTTCAAATAAACATTTTTATATTATGTGTTATCTAATTTTGTAATAGAAACATTTTCCTTCAAATTTTTTCTTAACTCTCTTTTTGTTCTCGTCATTATCACATTTGGTTGAGGAACCATCGTTTCTTATCACATTGGTAAAGAGCGAGTTATCTTTATCGCTACTTACTTCTTGAGCTTGAAGCCAAAAATCCTCTTCCCTTACTAGCTTAAAAAAAGTAATCAAAAGCTAAATCTTGAGGCCTCACCTAAGTTTTAAGAGGATCTACCATTCCATCATACTTTAGTGAAGAATTGGAGACACCTTCAAACTATCTTCTTGTAGGTATTTTGTATCCCTACAGGAACCATCTAGTTGCACTAATTTTCCATCCATGTAATGAATGCATCAACCTTTATTCCTTGAGGTAACTTCATTGAACCCAATGAACTATCCAACAATAGAATTATTCGTTTAATTAAATAACAAATTGCATCCTCACGTTTTCTTCTCAAAACTTGTAGAAGCTTTGAAACTAGAAGAATCATCATAGCCAAAATTGCGGTTTGAATTTACGTTTATAATTTTGGGTCACTTTGCACTACCATCTTCAAAATATCATAAGAATCAAAGATATTGAAATTTTGGGTAGTGAATAGATATTGAGAGATGTTACACTCACACATAATCAAATTCAAATAGAAATAAAGAACAAAAGATGGAAGAAACACTCGATAGATTGAACACCAACTAAATAATCATTGACACAAATTATTTTATAAACCTTGTTTATGAGTTCGTGAATGTGAGATTTTTTACGTGTGTGAACGTGTGTGTTTGGTAAATGATCACGTTAGACATAATGAGAGACTCTAATGATGTAGATCCTGTTTTTCACGACATATCTACTTTTTCGTTTTTCAAAAATCATGCTTCAACATAGAACAAAAGGAAAAAATGCAAGCCGACTAGAGAAAATTACAAGTGACGAGTAAAATACTCCAACCTTTTTGTTTACATTTCTTTAAGATATAGTTGTCTACGGTCCAATGAATCTCTTTATATGCTTATACTGGTATTTTGTGTACTTTCTTTTAAGATGCACTTGTGGATGGTCCAATGAGTCTCTTTTATATGGTTAGATGACCTTTATGGAATGCCAATTGAATATCACATATTTTTGCCACTTGAAGAGTTCAATGCAGAGAGAGCAAGCAGAAGCTTGTCCAGGAGATGCTCACAAGATATCGACTTCAAGATGTTGCTCATTTGCATTGCTAGGACATGTTGATTCTTAAACTTTTTGTTGATAACACTAATTTTTTTCATCCAAAATTATCTAGAGTGTGTTAGCCTCTTCTTTTGCTGTGCCTTGGCATGTTCTAGAAGGCTTCTCAATCCAACATAAATCATTCCAAAACGTCTACAAATCTCCAGGTCCCATCACCACAGATTAATATCAACCAAGGATGTACACAACACCCAAGAAATCAGATATTTAGGATTCTTCGTATCTCAATTGGTTCTAAAATGTCTTTGAGTCAATGAAAGATGGGATAGGGCATTGGCAAGCTCGATAAAAGCTTATTTATTGAAAGGGTATGCAAAAATGTGGTGGTGGTGGGGGGTCCGTCAATGATGATGAGCACGTTTATTTTCTATCATGCTGGTGGCCAAGTGGCTTATTGAAGCCACTTGATTCTCTACTGTGTTTGATGACAAGAATAAGAATTGATTGATTAACTGCCAACGTATTGATTGATTAACTGTCAACAGCGCGTGTCTGATTGAGATTCTTATTCCGAAATGGTTTCTTATGCGGCACAAAATGTATTTAATATCTTTGATCATATACATGAATTGTATTTAACCAGCTATCGCGAAGGGAATAAAAGCAGTAAATGTATTATTTCGCCAGCTCCATTAGAGAATTTCACATTTCCATGTTGTGATTTGGATTGCATGAAGGAATCTTTTGAGTGTTCAACCTCTACCCATGTTCTGATTTAAAGTGCATAGAGGACTTGAAAAAAAAAAAACGATTTTAAGTGTGCAATCAAATGCATCCCTTCTTACTATATGGACTCTTCTTGAATCAATGGCATTTGTTTAGAATCCAAGTGGATAAAAAGGTCTCAAACGTCTAATGCTACGTGTAAAGACATCTAACTTCTTGCTTTTTTAAAGAGAGCCTTCCAGCTGCTTTTATGGTTGGAATGAAGTTTTTCCTGAACTCAACAGGTTTTTCTTATGCAGAGTAAACATATTTATAGGTTAATTTTAATTTCATTACAATACGGGCATTTTTCTACATCTGATTTAGCTTCAAAGATCCATGAGTAAAATAGCAGTTTTGATTTAACTTTGGTAATGTCATAATTGTCATAAGTACTTTGGTAATGTCATAATTGTGCTTAGTATTAAGTTTTAACCACCTTGTTAGAGAAATTGAATAGGGAGTTCTATGGATGAACATTAAAGGTGCTTGAGAAATAAAACTTCCTTAGGGTATCTCCTGAGCTTGGGACCTTGGCTAGCTGGCCGTTGTCCCTTACATACATAGAATGATCCCTATGGACAGATCTCATGATTCCTGCGGCTCAATGTATGACATTAATTATATATCCCCCCTTCTAAAGATCATTGTCCTCAATCATTGATGAGGGAAAGTACTTGCGAAACTAGAGCTTGTCATTCCCAATTAGTAGAGTGAGTAAGTGGTAATCCTCTCTAGGCTACTAGATTCTCCTGGATGACATGGTTCCTCAATCGTTTCTGTCTCCGATCTAATATCTTGATAGATTGACCACCGACTAAATAGAAATGGACAGCTAGAAATAAATTTATAAAACTTGTTTATGTGTTCATGTATGTCAGAGTTTTAATGTACGTGAGTGTGTGTGTGTTTGGTTAAATTATGATCGTGTTCGAAATAATAAGAGTTTCTAATGATGCAGATCATGTTTTCCACCACAGGTATTTCTTTTTTTTAAATCATGCTTCAACATAGAACAAAGGGAAAAAATACAAGCCGACTAGAGAAAATTACAAGGGAACTTGATTATCGTTCTATCCTCCATTTGTATTTTACCTTGTTGTTTTACAAGATAAACTTCTTATGGGGTTCAAAAGTGTGGATTTCTTACAACTTTGAATCTCCCTACCAATTCACATAAGGGGTTTCTCAATGCATCATTCTTTGATAGATTCATTGAAGTTAACAACACACCTTTCCTTCTTAATCTTCTAGAGACCTTCACTTCTAATGGAATTCCATAGAGTAGTCGAGAAGTCAATTTCTTAGTCAAGCAAAGCTTGCTTCCAATTAACGTGAAGGGCCAACCTTCGAATCAAACAAAGCAATTGCCATATCTCATAAATGTTGGGGAAAGAAAAGAAGAGTTGGCTCAAATCTTCTCTTCCAAAAATGCATCCATTACACCATTGGGACTCTTCACAAATCTTATTGGCTTTGACATTATTCCTCATGGAGAACTTGGCACATAAAAATGTCTTTTGTTTTCAATAAGGTGGTGCCACGGATCCGCAAATTCGCACTCCCAAGAGATTGAGGACTACTTCAAGCACTTCGTGTTAGGCAACCTATGGAATTCATACAACAAAAATGTTCACTCCCATCACATCTAGGACCATTTTAAGCACTAATAACTATTACAAGACCTATGCAAGTCCTCATTATGCCTGATACTGTGGGGCACCATCATCCAATGATTGAGAACCAAATGGAGTCATTTTGCATGATGCTTACGGACCACTTCCATTCATTACTTATAGTGCAGAAGGATCTATTCTATTCCAACCCGTCCATAAAGACCACATGAGATCCGAGCCTTTAGAATTCCCTTGGAGAAGAGAGAACAGATGGAGAAGACATACCTGCTTGAATGCTCGTGCATGTACTTGGGACATTACTTCTGTGGACAATATCCATGTATATTTAAAACTGAACTCAACAACCGGAAATATTTTTTATTTTCGATTGTTATGGACGTGGATAGTTAGTAATCATGCATGTACTTCAATAACAAGAATCTAAGTTGATGAATCATAGGAGTGAAAGGGGATATAATTATGTACTTCATAGGAGTGAAAGGGGATATAATTATGACCACATGAGATCCGAGCATATTGATTGATGCGAACTCACGTTCTGGAACAGTCTCAACAGCGCGTGTCTGATTGAGATCCAATATTTCTGGTTTCTTATGTTAATCAAGCAAAAAGGTGTGGCACAAAATGTAGTTCTTACGAATAAGACGTAACAGAAAGAGGTTCTGTTTGTTGGATGAACATGGGGGCTAATATTATTTCTTTGATCAAAATAAATGAATTGTGTTTAGCCAGCTATCGCCAAGGGAAAATATATTTTAAGCGTTAGATGTACAGAACGACGTTAATCTCATTAAGCTCCATTAAGAACCACTAGCAGCTTTCGGCGCGAGAGTGCAAACTTACTGGTTTCTAGAGTTATACATATCAAAATTCAATATAAAAGAAACGAACGATTCACACAACGATTACTTTTCACGAATTAACATTTCGCTCCAAAATTACGAAGCTGTTGCACAATTAATGAACTAACGCAAGTGAAAGGCCCGACGTAGAACATGATCCAAGCTTCTAATATGGCTTTGTTCAACATGAAAAAGTGTTCTTAAATTTCCTTGTTTTTTTAATATAAAGGAAGTTCGGCTTTAGCCTACTCTCCCACACCTGTATTAAATAAAAGTGAAGGGGACTAGTGCCCATGAGACCCCCCCTCCAAATCCCACACAGCAAGGTAGATCTTACAAGGCTTATATAGCATTACAAAGAAGGTTAATCCTCCTCTCATCACCCTCATGCGGCGCCCACTTTGGTTTAAGCTTGTTGTTGATCAAAAGGAGCACTTCATGATGCCTGGAGGGGGGGGATTTCTTACATTCTACAATTCTTTTACCAAGGAGGAACATCGATTTCTAAATCGACCACTCCTTGGGGGATTCACAAAAGTTATAAGCACATTTTTCCAGCTAGATCTACCAGAGGACCTCCCCTCTGATGGCATTCCAGAGAGTCGCCGAGGAGCCAATCACTAGTTCTCCTAGGAGAGCTGGTTTCCAGCTCATATACTTCTGGAGTCTAATTTCTTTTCAAAAAATATGCCAGAGCCTGTTGGAGTTGGGACAACTAAAGAAGATGTGACCAACATCTTCAATGGACCGGCAACAATGCTTGTCCCAAGGAGATGCCCCATAAATTTTGCTAGCCTTTAGGTTTGTCCAGATTCCGCAATGAAGAATTCCCCATAAGAG